>JAIUZE010000976.1:0-134071 GCA_022085475.1 Heliosperma pusillum | reverse complement strand
GGAGTAGCATTGAGCAAATAGCAACCGGAGTAGGTTGGGGAGTTGTTTTATTATTCGGGGTCTTTGTTTGTATGATTTTACGTCAAAGATGTTTAATAAGATAACGTTGGATGTAGGTCGCAGAGTAGTGACCGAACCAATTTAAAAAACATCCTTGAGTTTTGTTTATTTCGTTTTTAATATTTCCGCAGCACTCAGAATTCACTGTTGATTCCACTGTGACATTTACTTGCTGAATCGTTGTTGAATACTTCTAACTTCCTAGTTCGAAGTGTCAACTTCTCCTTTCTTCTAAGTAGTGTCTTAGTGATCATAGAGTTTTTAAAGAAGCTTTAATTAAGCTTAAAATTTTAAATAGACACCTAATTCACCCTCTCCCCCTCTTAGGTGATCTCGCCCTTGACTCTTCAATTGGTATCAGAGCCTTGTGCTCTTGATATTGGTTAATTACCAAAGAGTTGATCCTATAGTCATGGACGGGAAACATACTAAGTATCCCATATTCGAAGGGGATAACTACTCATGGTGGAAACATCGTATGGAGCACTATGTCAAAAGCACATATTATGAATGTTGGATAATAATTCAAAAAGGTCCCCTTGCTATAACGGTCACTAATGCTGATGGCACTAGTTCCGTAAAAAGTGAGGATAAGTATGTCGAGGCTGATTATCGTAAAGTCGAGAAAAATTCTAAAGCCATGTCCATTCTTCAATATGGCATCGGTGAACAAGAGATTAATCGGATTTCCGGATGTACCTCGGCAAAAGAAATTTGGGACACCTTAAGCCTTGCTTATGAGGGAACGTCTCAAGTTAAGAAGCATCGTATTGACCTTCTCATGCAACAATATGAGATGTTCAATATGGAGTGTGACGAGCCAATTAATAGTCTTTCTTCACGTTTTTCTAGTATTGTTAATGAACTTAAGAGTCTTGGTCGTAATTTTGAATCCGAGGACATAATCCGAAAGATCCTTCGTAGCCTAAGTGATAAATGGCAACCGAAGGTGACGGCTATAGAGGAGGCTAAAGATCTATCCAAATTGACCCTCAATGAACTAATGGGCTCACTCATGGCTCATGAGTTAACTCTCATGAAGCGTTCGGGTGAATGCTCTAAAGCTAGAGGTCTCGCACTCAAATCAACCTCAAGTGATGAGGAAAATGATGGAGACGATGAGCAAGCCATGTACTCTCGTAATATGGCGGATATGATCAATAGTCATGTTCCTAAACAGTTCAACAATTTTAGAAAGAAAGCTTTTCAAAAGAAGAAATCATTTTCATCCGTTGTTTGTTTCAAATGTGGTGAGAAAGGTCATCTTATCAAAGATTGTCCTAAATGGAATGAATTCAAATCCAAGGATAAACGTGATTTTGCAAAGAAAGAATACAAATACAAAGTCATGTTTGCAATCTGGGGTATGTCTGATTCCGAGGAAGAAGAGTCTTCCGGTGAAGAATTGGATGCCAAAGTTTGTATGACAACTCGTCTAAAACTTGATGTTCCCGAGTCTTCAAAAAAGGTGTCCGCAAAATGTCTCATGGAACATTCCGATGATTCTGAACATCCTTCCGATGATGAGGTAAATAATCTCAAGACAAAGGTTAGATCCTTCTCCAAAGAAAAGGTATGTTTGATGCTCGATGATCTACTTGACAAATGTCGTGAAAAGAATGAAAAACTTGAAACTATGCAAACTCAAATTGAGGACATAGCCGAAGAAAATGTTTGTCTAAAAGAGTGTCTAGATGAGATAGAGCAGAGTAACATCATACCTTCTCTTAAAAAGGAAGTCAAGAGATTAAAGAAAGAAAATGCGAGTCTTTTTAAAGAGGTTAATCTTTCCAATGTCACCGTTAGTTCCACTATGACATCTGCTATTCAAACTGAAAATGAGTCATTAATTCAACAAGTTGATAACTTAATTAATGAACGTGACTCTCTGTTAAAAAACCTCACCTCCAGAATCATGTTAAGAGTCTTGAAGAAGTCTATGAAATGTTGGTTGATGAGAATAATCATGCTAAAGCTGCTTTTGACAAAGTAGGACATCTAAATCTTGACCTTCTTGCTAAAGTTGAAAACTTGAATAAAAAGTTAGTGGTTGCAAAAGAGTTTTACAAAAAATGGGAAGGAAGCCAAACTGTTTTAGACTTTCTTACAAGTCAATCTAAAAATGCTGAAAAGAAAGTTGGACTCGGTTTCAAGCACAACAACGTTCATTGTTGCGTTCGAAACCAAGACCCAAGCAAAACCGATTTTAGAAGAAGAAAGTACGCTGGCCTTCCCGAGTATATAATTTGCAATTATTGTGGCAAGACCGGTCATGTTTTTAATGGTTGTGCTAAGAGATGGAATGACATTAATAAGAATATCAAAGTGGTTAAAAAGATGTGGATCCGAAAAGACTTGATTAATGATGCGATTCACAAAAAGGGGCCCAAATTCATTTGGGTTCCTAAACTAAAAGTTTGATTTCTTATAGGCGTTAGTGAGAGGCAGCAACTATTGGTACTTGGATAGTGGATGTTCTCGTCATATGACGGGAAGTGAAAGCTAATTTCTCTCACTACAAGCCTACAAAGGTGGCACCGTGACGTTTGGCGATAATAAGAAAGGTGAAATTGTTGCAATCGGGAAGGTTGGTAAGTCATCGTCACATTGTGTCGACAAAGTGTTGCTTGTCAAAGGTTTGAAGCATAATCTTCTTAGCATATCTCAATTGTGCGATAATGGTAATATTGTTGAATTTTGTGCTAGTGAATGCCGTGTACTAGATGGAAATACAAGGGAAGTTATTTTGGAAGGAAAACGTGTTAGAGACGTTTACTTGACTAATCTTTGTGCCTTGCCAAGTCAAACATTATCTTGTATGAGCGCTTTAAAGAACGACTCATGGCTTTGGCATAAAAGATTAGGACATGTAAACGCTAGAACATTGAACACCCTTAGAAAACTCGATCTAGTAAATGGCATTCCTAACATTAAATTCGACCTTAATAAATTGTGTGAAGATTGTGCTAAAGGAAAACAAGTTCGATC
The DNA here is from genome assembly GCA_022085475.1 of Heliosperma pusillum. NCBI lineage: Eukaryota > Viridiplantae > Streptophyta > Magnoliopsida > Caryophyllales > Caryophyllaceae > Heliosperma > Heliosperma pusillum. Next base: position 131,023 of record JAIUZE010000976.1, on the reverse strand, counting down.
CTCCTTTAAATCCAAAAAGTTTGTTAGTACTTCAAAACCTCTTGAACTTCTTCATATTGATTTATGTGGTCCTATGTGAATAAGAAGTAGAGGTGGTAGTCGTTTCTTGTGTGTGATTGTTGATGATTATTCACGATTAGTTTGGCTTCTTTACTTGAGTTGTAAAGATGAAGCATTTGATGAATTTTTAATTTGGTTGAAAAAGGTCCAAAACAAATTTGATTTGAAACTCATATCTTTGAGATCCGACCATGGAACCGAATTTGAGAATTCATCCTTTCTTACATATTGTGATGAGCACGGTATTAGCCATAACTTTTCCGCGCGTGCTACACCTCAACAAAATGGGGTTGTGGAGCGTATGAATCGCACTCTTGAAAACATGGCTAGGACTATGCTCATTAGTAGTAAAGTGCCAAAGAATTTTTGGGCCGAAGTCGTCAACACATCATGCCACATTTATAACCGTGTTATGATCCGAAAAATGCTTAATAAAACTCCCTACGAATTGCTTAAAGGAAGAAAGCCTAATTTATCCTATTTGAAATGCTTTGGAAGCAAATGCTTTGTTCACAACAATTGAAAGGATAATTTGGGTAAATTTGATGCTCGTAGTGATGAGGCCGTTTTTGTTGGATATTCGGATCGTAGCAAGGCTTATAAAGTGTACAATAAACGAACTATGAAAATGGAAGAAAGTGTACATGTCATTTTTTATGAGTCTAGTCTTTTTCATTCTAATGAACAGGAAGAGGATGATGAAGATGAGGACTTTGAGCTTGGAATGATTCGACATGACATGGATGAAGTACATAACGAGGAAGAGACCATTTCACAGTTGAATCCACTGTTAAATGGTGAGACGGGTCAAAATTCAGGGGGAATGAATCCACTTTCTGACCAAAATGAGGCTAGTACATCCAGGGGGAATGAATCCACTTTCTGACCAAAATGAGGCTAATACATCCAGGGGGAATGGGGAACCACATGAAATGAATGAACAACCAGAAACGAACCCCCATTCAAACTCACCAAATGAACCAGATGTCACTGTGGAACCCACTGTGACATCAGAACCCGAAAATCCCTCAAGCTCACAAATCGTACCTAGAAAGTGGAAGCACCAATCATCTCACCCCCTCTCAAACTTAACCAGTGACCTGAACTCGGGAAGAAAGACAAGAGCATCCCTCAATGATTTCTTTGCATTTCATGCGTTCCTCTCACAAACCGAACCGACAAATATCACCATGGCCCTTGAAGATGCGAATTGGGTGATAAAGGTGCAAGAGGAACTTAATCAATTCAAGAGAAATCAGGTATGGCATCTTGTCCCTAGACCATCTTGTGTAACCGTAATTGGTACCAAATGGGTCTTTCGCAATAAGCTTGATGATTCGGGGAATATCGTAAAGAATAAAGCTAGACTAGTGGTGCAAGGATTTAAACAACAAGAAGGTATTGATTACAATGAAACCTTCGCACCGGTAGCTAGGCTTGAAGCCATACGTATGTTAATAGCTTTTGCGGCTCACAAAGGCATCAAACGTTTTCAAATGGATGTCACAACGGCTTTTCTAAATGGTTATTTAGAAGAAGAAGTCTTTGTTGAGCAACCACCGGGCTTTATGGATAATGATTTTCCAAACCATGTTTTTAAATTGGACAAAGCACTTTATGGTTTAAAACAGGCTCCAAAAGCTTGGTATGATCGCTTGTCAAATAAAGTTTCTTTTAGAAAATAGTTTTGTGCGTGGATCGGTTGATAAGACATTATTCATAAAGTCACAGTGCAATGAACTGTTAATTGTGCAGATTTATGTCGATGACATAATTTTTGGTGCTACTAATGAACTCCTTTATTTGTACTTTTCGGAACTAATGAAATCTGAGTTTGAAATGAGTATGATGGGAGAACTTGGCTTCTTCCTTGGGCTACAAATCAAGCAAACTCAAGATGGTGTGATGATTCATCAACAAAAGTACATAAAGGAGATGCTAAGGTATTCAGATGCCAATTACGCCGAAAGCGAGTATGTTAGTGCCGCATTGTGTTGCGCGCAAATTCTATGGGTTCGACAACAATTGAAAGACTATGGTATTGTATTCGATTCCACTCCTATTTTTGTGATAATACAAGTGCCATTAACATTTCTAAGAACCCGATACAACACTCGAGTACTAAACACATTGACATAAGACATCACTTTTTACGTGATTATGTGGAAAAAGGTCAAATCCGTCTTAAGTTTTGTAGAACCGAAAATCAAATTGCCGACATTTTTACAAAACCGCTTGAAAGAGAACAATTCGTAAAACTTCGGTTGGAAATTGGTTTGTTGGATTGCGCATAATTCTATGAGTAGACGATTTGCCTCAATGATTGATTAGAGTGGTTAATACATTTAAATGTGTACATATTTGATTAAGTGTGTTTTATTAACCATGTTTGAATGTTAATTAACAAGTATTATCCTTTGTGTAATAATGTGACATGCATAGAGCCAACAAAACAACTCACCAAAATATCACATCACCTTTAATTCTTCATGCCTTAACCATCCCACATATAACCTCCCTCATACCTTCCATAACACTTACCTTCTACTTGAAATAATGCCTCCCAAGAAAGCCCAACTCAAAACCGTCAAACAAATTCGGGATTCGTTCAAACCAAAGTCCACGACTTCCTCTACATGTTGGTTGTAATGTGATTATCAATGAAGTTATAGAGAACATTGAGAAAGAAATGGAGGAAAATGAAAAAGTGTTTTGGAGAAGAAGAAAACGAAGAGGAAAATGAGAAGGGAGCAAAAAAAAAAAAAAAAAAAAAAAAAAAAAAAAAAAAAAAAAAAAAAAAAAAAAAAAAAAAAAAAAAAAAAAAAAAAAGGTGATGAAGAGGAAATGATTGAAAAAGATTGAGAAAAAGAAAAGGAAAGGGAAAAACCGAGTTGAATGAGTAACAAATCAAGGAGTTGAATGATCTTTTTTATGATGATGATTTGTTCAATAATGGTGAGAAAACCGAATCGAAAGCAAAAAATCCGTCAAAAGAGAAGTGTGAGGTTGGGAAAAGCAAAGAGGTAGTGGAAGTTTGGATACGGAGTTGAAAACTATTCTTACCGATCTTACCAAAGCCGGGAAAACCGATAATAGATATGATGATGAGGACGATGACATGTCCTAGACCTCTCGGCCCTACTCTCTTCTTAACCTATCCTTTTGCCTAATCAAGCCTTATATTATTTTGCTCATGGCTTTATGTTTGTTATGTTGTTGCATGAACTTGGTAGTATTTGCTTAATTTTCTTGAACTATGTGGTTTGTAACCTAACTTTGTCACTTTGTTGCATTAGAATGTTATTCTTCCTACTTGATGATGTCAAGAGGGGGAAGTTGTTAAAATTGTGTGCATGTGTGATCCAATAACTCTTAGGCTTGCGTTCACCGTAAATATGTTAACTTTGCGATTTGAAATTCTACTTAAGTTAGTATAGACTTGACCAAAGTACCTTGACCATGTATGCGTCTTATCTTGATCATGTTTTGACTTGTGATATGTTTAGACTTGTGAACCTTGACCATAGATTGAGGGGGAAGAACACATTCAATTTTATTTGTCTTGCCATCATCAAAGGGGGAAATTGTTGAGACCATTTCTAAATTAGATTGATTGATGATGCCTTAAGACAAATTAATCTTATTGTTAATATAATGTGTGTCTCTTAAGTTTTAATCTTATAGCTATGGAAGCTCAACTAATCGTTCAAGGTTGCACAAGAAGATCAAGAGATGAAGATCGTCATTGTTATAGTCATAATGTTGTATAAGAGATCATTAAACTTGATTCATGCTAAGTACTTCAAAACTGACAGTGACATGTCACTGTGGTTTCTGGCTCTTAAATATTTCGAAAATATTTAACTTTTGAAAATAGCTTTCCAAACTTTTAATCAACATTTTACATTGCTAAAATTCTGGTTTGGTCTTTATAAAATGAAAGAAAGCTTTGTGTGTCTTGGAGAAGAGGTAGCTTGCACAAAAAGACACTTGCCAAAAATAGGTTGTTTACTTTTTCTATATTTGGTCACTACCATTTATGGTCTTTCTTGATAAAAAACCTAACCTATTTTTGTCTAAAATGTGGCTGCAAAATTAAGTTACTTGTGCACTCATTTTGCTTGCATAAGGGGTCATGGTTTCATGTGCCTCAAGTAATCACCTTTATTGTTGTACAAGCTTCAATTATTTAATATTTTCTAACACTTGTGCTTCATTGTAGTGTGTTATTTTAATGTGTAGTATACTCTACTTTACATTATAAATACCACACTTATTTCATTTGAACAAGGGTGCAACAACAAAATATTTTCAAGCTTAAAAGACTTTGAGTTTTATTTAGTAATTATCTTTGCAAAAATCATTTAACATTTCATACTTAATTGTTTTGCAAAATATTTTTCTTAAGTCTTTTACAAAGAGCTAGTTCGTTGTAACAAAGCATGTATTGTGTTCAATGATCTCGTGTTAGTACTTAATCGTTTTCTCCACCGTTCATTTTGTGAACATTTTGAGAAACACAAGTCTTGTAACAAACGAGTAGAACAAGTCTTAAGATAGAGTTATCTTGAGCAACTAGCAACTCGAAAGAGTGGGGGAAGTCTCTTGGCGGAGTAGTCTTGAGCAATAGCAACTCGAAAGAGTTGGGGAAGTCTCTTAGCGGAGTAGCTTTGAGCATAAGTCTTGGTGCGGAGTAGCATTGAGCAAATAGCAACCGGAGTAGGTTGGGGAGTTGTTTTATTATTCGGGGTCTTTGTTTGTATGAGTTTACGTAAAAGATGTTTAATAAGATAACGTTGGATGTAGGTCGCGGAGTAGTGACCGAACCAATTTAAAAAACATCCTTGAGTTTTGTCTATTTCGTTTTTAATATTTCCGCTGCACTCAGATTTCACTGTTGATTACACTGTGACATTTACTTGCTGAATCGTTGTTGAATACTTCTAACTTTCTAGTTCGAAGTGTCAACTTCTCCTTTCTTCTAAGTAGTGTCTTAGTGATCATAGAGTTTTTAAAGAAGCTTTAATTAAGCTTAAAATTTTAAATAGACACCTAATTCACCCCCTCCCCCTCTTAGGTGATCTCGCCCTTGACTCTTCAGCCATCATCATTGTTTCCGTTAAGATAATAATCATGCATCGTCCACTCATCCCCGGGCTTAAACTTGAAGTACTTCATAATTCCGATAACAAGATTGATGTATTAAGATGAATTATGGAAGCTTGTTATTGTTGATGGAAGAAAAGCTTTATGAAAGAATAATAATGTGTGAATAATGAATGAATCGGATGTACGTTCTATATATATATATATATATATATATATATATATATATATATATACTATAAAACACACAAGTTAATAAAATAATAACAAATAATTCTTACAAAACTAGAATTCCAAGGTCTACTGGAAGTGTATGTTCCCAAGTGTATGAGTTCTACTAGAACTCCAAGTTAACATAACAGGCCTCAACCTGGAACAAACGACACCATGGAACAAACTAGAGTCGGGTTTGGGCTGGTTCGGGTGAGTTCGAGCGTGCTACATTATCAACTTAGTTCGATCAGTCTTATCTGGTCATTTTTGGATTCCGGTCTGTTACAAGTATGTTGATCGGGTTATATTCGTGTCATTTGCGGGCTCATGATAAAGAGGAAAAATAAATGTTAGGATTGTTCATATTTTAGTTATGATCATTGATTCTTTATTTTAACTTATTAATATTATCTGACTTCATATAAGTCATTTCAATTTATAGTTATGTTTTGTCGGCTCATTTTTTGGGTTTTGTTGTTTCAGATCGTTTCATTTTGGGTCGGATCAACTACGGGTCAACGAGTCATGTTTGGGTTGCGTCGGATGAGTTCAGGTTACGGGTCACATTGTGTGCTGTAGTTGGGGTCAATTTCAAATCTCGGGTCAGCATTTTCATGTCGGGTCAATCAGGTCAGATTGATTTTGCCACGACTATACATCGTATTAGAAATATCGATACTCGAGTGTGGAAATGCAATGAAATCTAAAAATTCCCGAGAAAACAAGTGATCATATATATAATGTTATTAGTCAAAATCTAAAAATACGAAAATGAAAAATGTTTGTGGAACGGATGGAGTATTATTATTTTATTGGTTTCCATATTCAATCAAGTTTATAAATTACTAGGTTCTAAAATTGTCCCAATACCAAATTATTTTCACTACGAATATACTCAATCCGTCTCGGTCACTTGTTTACCTTTACTTTTGGTACAAAGAACCAGAAAAGAATAGGGAACTATTTGTGATTATAGTTAGTGACGACAAGTGGCCAATAATCATAAAAGAATAGGTATTTGAAAGATCAAATTACTCATAAAATACCTTGATAATATAGAAAGGTAAACAAATGAATGAGACATCTTAAAATGGATATTGTAAACAAATGACCATTAAGATTTATGTAGGTGAAGCATAATCTACAAATCTGGTTATAATTACTCTCTCAAACACTTAAGTCGAGTCGAACCCGCTAACTATTACTCGGAGACGACTTACTTGAAGTGGCATGTATGTATATATAGACGATGATTAAATATATATTCATATAGAGAATTAGTAGATAGATAGATATATATATATTTATATATAGATAATATATATATATATATATATATATATAAGGAAAATGAGATGACGACATCGGGTGTTACTCAAGTTGAGCAACACCCGGGTTATTATTGTAATTTGCATGTGTATATTGCTTTTCTTCCCTTAAAATTCAAATTTCAAACTAATTAGTGGTGAGGGGTAGTTTAGGAACTTAACATTAATTGATTAATTAATTTAAAATAATAATTATAATAATAAGTTTTAAAAAACTGAAAGATTTTGAGAGATTTTTACCTGCTATATTGATGGAAGTGAGGACTCTTGCTTCCTGCGTGGCCGTTGGGGCTTTGTCCATGATTCACCAAGTAGTGTAGCATATAAATGACTTTCTCTTGTGGTAGTGACTAACGTGAGGTACTAACTAACCATTAGTGGCTTTTTACGTATTTAAGTGACAAAAACCGATATCTCTATAAGAATGCCTTATTGTTGTATAGAAGAATTCCAAAAAAAAAGATTTGAAGCGTACTCTACCTTGTACACTCTTTGTCTAGGTCATTTGTTTACATATTACTCCCATCAGTGCCATATCTCGATCATTTCTTTTACCTTGACGAGAAGGCAAATTATTAGACGACAATCATAGTGGACCAAATTGACTACGTAGGTTCGAATTGCCTATGAAAGATATTCCTAAAATAAAAAGGTGAACAAATAATGATTGAGACTAGGGTTGGCAACGGGTCGGGTCTGGGTCGGGTCCACCTAGACCTGGACCCGGACCTGGAAAGCAAACCTTAAACCCATACCCGACCCAAACCCGCAAGGGTCCAAAATCAGTAGACCCATACCCATACCCAATGGGTCCGGGTCGGGTCCGGGTCTGCCCGCGGGTCTGAACATTAATATTAAAAAAAAAAAAATCCCCAATTTTCAATAACTTACTAACCCCAATTTATCAAATCATCCAAATTTCTTACTTAAACATGATATTTCATTCAAATCTAAACCTAAATAATGCAAAATTAAATAATAAAGCAACAACAACAAGCTCTTCTTTAACAAGAATCTTTTTATCAAATAATGAAACAACAACATGCTTTGATTTAAATCTCCTTTATCTTCTCCTAGCTCTTCAAGTTTTCATTTGGGGTTGAATATGAGGTTCATTTGGGGTTGAATATGAGGTTTTCGTCTAAAAATACAAGCTTGATGTATATGTTTAGTTAATGGTGTTCTTTGTTTTGGAAAAACATCTGAGAATGGAATGAAAGGGAATATTGTGGGTCTTCTAGGTTTTCCATAAGTTTATATGGTTGAGACTTGGGAGTTTGTGACATGTGTGGTTTATGAAGGGAGTGAAAAGTCTAATTTGAACAAAAAAATGTGAACTAAGTATCACTGTATCAGTGATTTAGTTTAAGTTTTTTTTTTAAATTAAGGGTCTACGGGTCGGGTCCGGGTCTCGTAAGTCAGACCCATACCTGGACCCGAATTATTTTTTGAGGACCTATATCCGACCCATACCCATTGGGTCTGAAAAAATGAGACCTATACCCGCCCCATATGGGTCTGACCCGACGGGTCTGGATCGGGTCTTGGACCTACTGCCATCCCTAATTGAGACATCCAATCTTAAAATAGATAAACAAATAACACGTAGGAGGGACCGAGGGGTGATAATGAGACGAGACAGCTCGTGAGCAACTCGAGATCGGCTCGGTCAAAGTTCGGCTCATGTGAGCTCGGCTCGGGTTCGGGCTCGGCTCGAGAGCTTAACGAGTCAAGCCGAGCAAACGCTGGCTCGGCTCGAAAAGCTCGCGAACAACTCGAACCTGTGTAATTAGATAAGATATTGCTCATATTTTATAAAAAATATTTTATCATGGTTATATACTTGTATCACGCACATATATCAAATATCTAACTTATTTGCCAAACATTTTTACATATATCCTTGTTATTAAAAATATCGGAAAAAAAAACTAAAAAAATAACAGTTATATATAGGTTTGATTTGAGCTCGAGTTTGGCTCAAACTCGCGTTAAAGCTCGCAAGCTTGATAACGAGCACATTTTTTTCAAACTCGGGTAAGCTCGAGATCGGCTCGAGCTCGAGTTTTGGTTCTTGAGCACAAGCCGAGCAAGGCCAAGTTTAGGCTCGACTCGGCTCGTTAACACCCCTGGGAGGGAGTATATATATTCTATCAGAGAGATATATTTTAATCAAATGTAAACAAATATCCGAGACTAAAGGAGTATATATCATATGCTAACCTTTTATTTCGACAATTTATCTATACTACATATATATATATGCTAATCTAATCTTTCTATACTATATATATCCGGAAATGAAGGGGCAGTAATGGAATGACATAAATTTATATAACTTCATATACTATATAATTTTGGTGTATAATAATTATTAGCATTTAATAAATGTAATATAAGTAGGTTGAGGTTTAGAAATTATAAAAATAATAGTCATTTAAATTTAGGAAAGTAGGTAACTTTAAGAAAATAATTAGATTATAATAGTTTACCTTACGTTTTTTTTGTCAAACACCGCCTTTAATATAAGTCACTTTGTTAAACCCCGCCTTCAAAAAATTTATTGTTTTCTTACTACCTTTAAATTATTTTTTGTTAAACACTACTTTAGGAAAGTAGGTAGCTAATCGATTTAAGGAAAGTTTTTTTTTTATTTAAATATATTAGTTTAATACAATTAACGTAAAATATTGAATTTAATAGTAAAAATAACGATAAACTATTACAATTTTAATTTTTATCGTTTTATTTGTTTTTTGTTAATTTTAATTATAAACTATTATAAGGTTATTAAAATAAATTTAAATTACGAGGTTAATTGCTGGGTTGCTCGTTCGGGTATTTGCTCGGAGCCAAGTGGAATTTTTTGCAGGAATAATGGCTTTTATGAAGCTTCTATGGAAGGTGTGCTTCTCGCTCGGGTTGCACCCGTTACACAATGCTTTGTAGCATATATGGACGTGAACAAAATTTGTCTGGGATGTCCTTTGATATGGTTTATGCTGGTTCTTTTGATCACTCCTAAAGAAAATTATAGCCAAGGGGATGAATCTCCAAGACACATTCGGTCTACTTGTTTTTCGAGTAGATCTTTCTCTAAAAAATTTCTACGTTTTTGTGGCGTAGGTGTGTCTTGTCGTAGGTAGATCTCTGAAGCTCATCTAATTAGAAAGATAAAAGAAATGGGCGTCTATTTGGCCAGTTCCGATCATCTCCTCAAAAAGCCTGCTATGCTCATCAACCCAGTACTTCAATTCGTTCGATGTAGTGAAAATAATAATATCAATATCGGAAGTAATGAATATATCTCATTATTTATTGATAAATTTTATCTCCCATCGATCATATTTTCAAGAAATGCAATAGAAAATCACATTATAAATAGTAATTGTATGAGTTAGAGGTAGCCGGGGCGAGACCTGTCACCAAACCTAGTTTATTCTGATAACAATAATATGCAAACTTTAAGAACTAAGTTGAAATAAGAAGAGGTGAGCTATATGAAATTGAGCTGAACCAAATCGTCTTCTTCACTGTCACTACTCGTTTTTTCTTCTAAACTAGCCAAATAATTATCCGGAATAACTTCTTCATCATCAAAAAAATCAATGCTTTCAAAATTATTTTCTTCATCATGGCCTTCCCAATGAATGGCCTCATCATTTACTTCATTATGTGTCTCGTTAATATTTGAATAATTTTGAGAGTCCATAACTGCCATTGTCAAAAGAAAATGAAATGTAATAACTTATCAGCATATCAACATTCAACAATTCAAAAATTATATGTACCATTCTTAAATTATTATATGTCACATACGGAGTACAAGAAGATTAATAGTTAGGGAGTATTATGTATGATCTTAATATCTGAAAGAAATAGTGCATTCTTTTAATGATAAAGTACTACATTAATCAATCACGAATTCTGGGATACGGTCGGTCACACACACCTTGAGACAGTCAATTTCTAGAAAAAACAGTTCATTTATTTTATTAATAAAAAAGTATGGCTAATAAAAATTAGACGGTTACATGGTGAGATCGTCTCACACAAGAAGTATCGTTAATCAATTATTCATACTGCACTTATAATCTTGAATGAATAAAATCAATAAGTCTCTCATAAGATGGTCAAATAATTTGTCACTTGCACGAAGAAGACAAATCTTTTTGCTAATATCTAAATAGTGGGTTTTTTCTTATATATATGCAAATGGTATGCTATTTGACCCGTCTTAAGGCTAAGAAGGATACTTCCGTCTTAAACGAGAATTTGCAATGAACAATAAGAACTACACATTCCAAGTTTAACTTTCTTGTAGTGCATTTTACAATAGACTATAAGTTCACGGTTCCAACTTCAAAGACAGAAAAATAAAACTCTATACGTAATTTCAGTCGTGTACTCACTTACATAATATAGTAGTAATTTATTATCCGCAGAAGGTTACTCAATAAGTGGTTCACTGTGGTGTCCTATTGTCTTATTTGGGGTGGTCTTATTTGCGTTGTCACAATAGACTAATTCCCCATACATAACGCATATGAAGACATCAATGGAATCAATCGAATAAGCCAAAGTAAAATTTGGATTGTTGTATAATATTAGATATATTTTAGTTTAATTGGTATGTTATATTTTATTTATTAATATAATAGATTATAAATTACGGTTTCATCTCTACGATATTGGCGCAAAAACGAAAACTAGTTTTTTATTTTTTTATTTGGGTGTTACCGAAACTCGGTAACACCCGGTGTCGCCCTCCAAATGATACGGTTATGATAAAACTGCTTGTTAAAAATGTTAGTATTCTATACATTTACAATCTGAATCTTTTGGTTTCATAGTTTAATGGATGTTTCATAGTACTGTATTAATCGACTGCTATATATACATCGCGTTCTCAGAAATGCATATGGAAAAACGATTTGTTACGTTTTAACCAAACTTATAATACGAGCAGAAACTAGATGCGACATGGCAAGATGCGACATGGCAAGGTACATACAGTCCGTTATACTCCATATTAACATTATCTTATGTAAATATTGTTGCCTTATGATGTAGGCTTTTATCTAAAAATAATAATGGAAACAAAACTAGAAAGCCGGTAAGGGTGGGAGCGAACTGATATCGAGACAAACATTCATAGACTCATCAAACTCGTTTGTGTTGTGAAGTCGATATCTGTCCACACACTCTCGAGGGTTTTACTTGTATGATCTTGTTCTCCGTTTGGCTGAGTCAATCCTTGTATAAATTTCAGGTGTACTTGACTGTTTGTATTAACTGAATGCTACTTGACACTCTGAGAAGTGCATATAGCAAAACGAGTTGTTTCGCTTTAACCCAACATTTATTCCTAAAAATGGTAATAAAATCACTGAATTACACAAAAACAAAAACTGATGCCAAATTCGTTAACCTTCGACTGCTGCAACACTAGCCAACATTCACAAGACACGGATAATAAAAACAGATTCCGTCTAGATGCGACATGACAAAGTACATACTACTACTAACACGAACAAACAGATTCCTAATTTGTTCAAAGAGCATATCTACATGCTGCTAGCGTGATAGTCGTGCATAGACATCACAAAGTGCATGACCGAGTGCCTTCAAATCCTTGATCTGTGATTCCCTCCCACATTCAGCACCTCCTGTACCAGGTTCCGATCTGCTCATTCCGTTTGGCAGAGACAGTCCTTGTATGACTTCATCTATATCAAATTGATCGTCACCTTGTTGTGCTTCGTTTGGCAGAGATAGTCCTTGTGTGAATTCGTCTATATCAAAATGATCGTCACCTTCTTGTGCTCCGTTTGGCAGAGACAATCCTTGAGTGAATTCGTCTATGTCAAATTGATCGTTACCTTCTTGTGATCTGTGATTCCGTCCCACATTCATGATCAGTGATTCCGTCCCACATTCAGCACCTTCCGTACCAGGTTCCGATCCTGCACTGGACTTCTCCTGCCAAAAATTCAAGTGTATCTAGTCAGGTAAAAAGTCATGTATGTATGGCCTTTTCAAGAACAACTAACCGCGAATATGATGACAAGTATGTAAATACGACAAAAGCCAAACCTTGGCAAGCATGGACTTAAGCTCAGCATGTAACTTCTTGAATTCTTCATTTTCCGAATCTGACTTCAGCGCAATTTTGACATCCTTCAAAGCTCCTTTGAGATACCCAAGCTGTTTTCTAGCCAGTGCTCGGTGCCAATACACCTTGACGTAGTTGATATTAAGATTCAAGTTGCTGCCATCAAGCTTCAGCGACACAGTACAGTCATCGTCTGCCTCTTCATACTTGTTAACTTTGAGATATGCCACAGCCCTATTTGCAAAAGTCGCTGCATTTGATGCCTCTTCTTTCGCATCTGCAAGAACCAATAATGTGAACATAATTCAAGAAATGCACACTAGGATACATAATGAATCAGAGATACAAGGCTCAACACTTGACATTGACAACGTGCCATGAGTCCGACACAAAACAAACACTAGACACTTTATTTTAAACTGAAAAAACTAGAATTGTTCAGAAAACAGGCGTGTCCAACGTATTCTGTCTTCTGACTCATATCCGACATTTGCAGCCAAGTAGCCACAACCACATAAGATATTCCAATGTTGGATCGGTTGAATCAAGGTAACTACGGCGGGAAAAAACAGGAAAGTTACTTACATGCACACATAATTTCCGACATTCTAATAATGTTGTTGGAAGAAATATCCATTCCTTCTACTGATCCAATAAATGGCTACATACATAATGCACAGTGGAAAATATAATTCACCGTATTGTTCAGTACAAGTTTAGTTCGCAAACTATGCACATTATCAAACATCGCGAGAATCAACCAATGTAGCGTAAGACAAAAATCGTGGACATGTCAGATGTAACCTTGAGCGAAAATAGGATAATGTTGAATTGCCGCAAATAAACAGAATAAAAAGTTAAAACAGAATGAATCAGCTGGAATTCCAATATTGAGTAGCCTTATTTTAAACCCGAAAACAGGCGTGTTTTAAGACTGCCTTGTGCGTTGTGACTCATATCCGACATTTGCACGCAAGTAGCCATAACCACATAACATGATCCAATGTCGGCTGAGCCAAGATAACTAATTCGGAAACCAAACAAAAAAAATTTCGACATTCTATTTATCCAAGAAATGTCTAAATCCAAGAAATGGCTACATACATATTGCACACTAGAAAATATAATTCACCGTATTATGAAACATCACGAGTCACGACAATCAAACAATGTAGCTTAAGACAAAAATCGTGGACATGTAATGTAAGACGTAAGCTTGAGCGAAAATAGGATAATGTTGAATTGCCAGATATAAACAGAATTAGATCAGAACTGAAAAACTGAATGAAATAAACTGAATTGCCAGAAATAATACCAGTACTGTTGCGGTTAGATGAGCCTTCCCCCAACATTCGGTTACTCAGTAGTCGATCAGCTTCATAATCCGATGGGTTCCTCCGTTTCTTGGTACCACCAGTGTTGTTGTTCTTGGAATTCTTTGCCACAATATGACACAACATCATGTCCTTGTCAATACTTTCAAGTAATGAATACTCGTGCATATTCCATTCTAACTCGTCACCGCCTTTTCCTGGAAACGGCAGAAACTTTAAGTACCTGTAATTCCCGACAACCCTATTGTTATCATCTTCGACATCCTTTTTATGCTTCTCTGTCCACGTTCCATGATCTTTAACTGTTCGACTGTATATGTTCCCGCTTTCCCAATCTTTTGTCAATTCAGTAAAGAAGTAGGCTTCTACGTCGTCTTTTGCCTTTTCCTCGTCAATGCCTCGATCTTTTCGAGTTGACTCTAAGAGAACCGATGGAGGGTGTTTGTAGACGTCAACTTCCAGTATCTTCGGATATAGCGGTAATTGCTCGCCATTGATCTTTTTGTTCAGGTAGTATGTTATCAGTAATTGCTTGTCGGGTTGGAATGCGTAACCTGGTCCGAATACTTCCATATCACTGTTTAATATTTTAGTCAAGAATTGTTGTTAGAGAAGAGAGAAAATAGAGAGAATCTGAGAAGAAGAAAGAAGAAACAAGTAATTATGTTTTAGTTTTAGTTTTAGTTTTAGTTTTATACGTACAAAAGTCAACAACTAACTAACTAACTCAAAAGGTAACAAACTCTAACGACTAACTAACTAACAGAATCTAACTGAATTTATTCAAAACCCATTTAATTATTATCCAAATAATGAAAGAGTGGGTATGATTAGATCTACTGCGCTCCTTTAGTTATTATCCGTGAGGTTGGTGATTCGATCCGCGTCCAAATAAAATATGTGGTATAAGGTTGAGGGTTTGATTTTTTTTTTTTTTTGCGAGTTGCGATATTGAGCGCTCCTTTGACACAACAAATATATTCTGAACCGACTAAGTGTTTAATTATGTTTTCATTTCATTAATTCAAACAAAGAATTCCCATTTTAGTAGTCATTTCTTTATTCCATATGATCATTCACGAGTCATGATACTCTCAACTTCCTTTCTATCACCTATTCATTTTACTAATAAATTCATATAATATATTATTACACATCGACCTCATGTCCTCATCTACCATCACTTGATATTTTGACCATTCGTTTCTTCAAAGATAAAATCCGATCTACTAAAAAGAAAATAATAAGTCTTGCTGGACGGGTCACAAATTTTGTCACAAGCTGAAGAAAGAGTAAATGTGACATGTTTATGACGAAATTCAGCGACTTTTGCAAACAGGGCTATGGCGTATCTCAAGGTTAACAAATATCAAGAGGCAGAGAATGATTGTACCAAGTCCTTGAAGCTTGATGCCAACTACTTAAAGGTGTATTGGCGCCGAGCATTGGCTATGATACGAATTGAAATAGCGGAAACGAATTAATTGCACTCGACTGCAACACGAGCCGAGTATTCTGATGTCGGATATTTGGTGAACTAGACCTTTAATTCACCTATAGTGAACGAACCCAAGACCTATTGAGGACGCTCGAGCTAGTATTCAAAACACGTCTAATAATAGCGGAATCAACAAATGCTAAGCAAGCAAGAATTGAGTTTAAGAAAAAACACTTTCTGATTTTTATTTCAAACTTGGATGATTATTTCTCATTACACTAGCCTTTTAAAAGGGCCAAGAAACTCTTGGTTATTCAGTAACATATAAACATTCAATTAGAAGCTAATAACTAGAGTTTATTGAGAATATTAAACAAGAAATTAAAGAGATACTTTAATAGCTATGATAATAAAGCCGTCAGAAAATCGACCCACTGCCAGCACGAAGCAATGAACAACATCGTCGTCAATCCCGTCACTCGCATCACCCACACCCGTATCAGGCTAGAAAAGAGCTTGGCAATCTTAAAGGAGCCTTGGAGGATGTCGAACTTGGGCTGATGTTGGAACCAAAAAATGGAGAAGTTAAGAAGCTACAGACTGAGCTCAAGTCCATGCTTGAGAAGGTTTGGCTTGGATTTGAAGGCCGAGGGTAACTAGGATACGCTTGATTTATATGGTATCATTGCTTCAGATTCAGGACTGTCATGTTAGCTGCAGCATGTAGATATGCTCTTTAAACAAATTAGCAATCCGTCCGTGTGTTAATAGTATGTACTTCCTCATCTCGCTTCTAGAGCTGCTTTTGATGCAAATTATATGTGTGTCTTTTGACTGTTGGGTAGTGTTGCAATCCAAAGCAATTTTTGTACTTCCAGTTTCGAGTTAAGATTGAAGGAACACCTGACCTTTGCTCATTCCGTAGGCAGGTATGTTAACCCCCTGTTCGGGACACTTGCGTTTTTACATATTTGGAGCTGCCACCCTGTCGTTACCAATGGAGTAATATGGCGATAATATACGTTTGTTTGAAGTAGAGATACCAGTGTAAGTGATCAGGAGTTTGTTTACGGAAAGTAAGAGAATTTACTCCAAATTGAGAGAATTTAGAGAATTTACTCCAAATTATAGAAATTAAGTTTGTTTATTTAATTTGCTGCCCAATTTAATTTTATAAATTACGACACTGTGAAATTTTATACTCCGAGATGGAATATAATCTCACCTTGTCATTAGGTGCACTCAGAAGCACATACTTGATAATATGACGACAATGTATTACGCTTTGGCGCTGACAAAATATGAGTATTAACGGTTTTTCCAAACATGTTTTATTAAAACAGGAAGTATTTTATTGAAACAGGAAGTATCGGAGCAACGGCGTCTTCGTAAATAAATATTCGTGCTTTTTTTCAACAAAGCATTCAACATTAGAAACGTATGCTTAACTATATACAAAAAAGTTAATCAATATGAAGGATAATTAACTTGGAAGATTGATAAGAAATACTCCATAATAAGTAATAATATTATCTTATATAAATATTGTTGCCTTACGATGTAGGCTTTTATCTAAAAATAATAATGGAAACAAAACTAGAAAGCCGGTAAGGGTGGGAGCGAACTGATATCGAGATAAACATTCATAGGCTCATCGAACTCGTTTGTGTTGTTGAAGTCGAAATCTGTCCACACACTCTCGAGGTTGTTAGTCGTATTTTCTTGTGCTCCGTTTGGCAGAATCAATCCTTCTGTGAATTTGTCTATATCAAATTGATCGTCACCTTCTAATGCTCCGTTTTGCAGAAACGGTCTTCTTTCAGCTTCTTCTAAGAGTTGTTGATTATAATTATTATTATCAGTCATGGTATCCTCATTATCCCTGTTGTCAGAAGCGAGCATCAACGCTTCAATATCCTCTGTTAATGGGTCTTTACTAACCGCCTTGAGGGCAGAGTTGTCGTAACCTTGAGGCATAACTTGAGTCACATGATCTTGAATAGGGTTAATGATTCCGGAACTGCACCCTGCTGGTTGATCATATTCAATACGACCTTGTTTACTTGTACTGCCCTCGTTATCTAATGGCATGACGACATCTGTTGTCCGACTTCTTTTCACCCCGCTACACCTTTCGTCATCATCAGAATCTGCTTTCTTGGTAATATGGCATAAGACCATCTCCGTACACCTTTCATCATCATCGTCATCACCATTGTTTCCGTTAAGATAATATTCATGCATCTTCCACTCATCCTCGTTCCCATGACTGGCCCCAGCAACGGGCTTAAACTTGAAGTACTTCTCAGTTCCAATAAGAAGATTGCCATCATACACTTTATGGGTCGCGGACTTCTCCCACCATTTTCCGTGACCTTTGATGGACCGAATAATCCTCTTTCCGTTCTTGTTGAGACGGCTGAAGAAGAAGCCTTCATCGACGTCATTGACGCGTCTTAATTCTTTGGTTGAATACAAGATATTGTAAGGGTGATCAGTGTAAACATCGTAGTCTATGAGCTGAGGGTAGAATGGTGGTAATGGTTCGCCCTTAAGCCTGGTGGCGAGGAAATACCCGATAAGTTGGGGTTTCGTAGGACGGAATCGAACGCCTAATGGAAATCCAGAAGCCATGATTGATTTTTTAAGATGAATTGTGGAAGAAAAGCTTTATGAAAGAATAATAATGTGTGAATAATGAATGAATGATATGTACGTTTTATATGTATATATATACTATTTGGTATAAATGATTTTTGGTAAAAAAAGTTGACGAGTTAATAAATAATACAGTAACAAATATTTCTTACAAAACTAGAATTCCAAGTTTCCAAATTAAGTGTATGAGCTCAACTCGAAGTCTATGCTCCTAAGTTATGGGAGTAATGGTTACGTGGCTATTAGCTTTGTAGTTGTATCATTGTATTCTCCGTTTCATAAGTACCTTCCGTTACGAGATTCTCTAATTCGTATTAGAAATATCGATACTTGAGTTTGGGAGAATTCTTAAGAAAACAAGTGATCGTATATATAATATTATTACTAAAAATCTGGAAATACGGAAATGAAAAATGTTTGTGAAACAGGTGGAGTATCATTGTATTCCTCCGTTTCATAAATACCTTAGCTTCCGTTATAACTTAAGATCTTATCTCAGTAGGTACCATGAGCACATCGGATTATAGTGAAGATCGACTGAGTAAGCGAATGTTGGCTGAGGATGGTCCCGAGGAATGCCTGCCTTCGGAGTGATCAAAGTTCAGGTGTACTTGACTGTCTGTATAAACCGACTGCTATACTTGACGGCCTGAGAAGTGCATATAGCAAAACGAGTTGTATCGCTTTAACCCAACATATATTCCTAAAAATGGTAATAAAATCTCTGAATTTCACAAAAACAAAGACTGATGCCAAGTTCGTTAACCTTGGATTGCTGCAACACTAGCCAGCATTCACAAGACACAAATAATAAGAACAGATTCCGCCCAGATGTGTCATGGCAAAGTATATACTACTATTACCACGAACGAAGAGATTCCCAATTTGTTCAAAGAGACATATCTACATGCTGCTAACATGGCAGTCGTGAAGCTGAAGCACCGACACCATATGAATCACCAAGTGCAAGACCGAGTTCCTTCATATCCATGATCTGTGATTCCGTCCCACATTTAGCACCTTCCGTACCAGGTTCTGATCCTGCACTGGACTTCTCCTGCCAAAAGTACAAGTATGTCTAGTCAGGTAAAAAGTCATGTATGTATGGTCTTTTCAAGAACAACTAACCGCGAATATAATGACAAGTATGTAAAGACGACAAAAGTCAAACCTTGGCAGGCATGGACTTAAGCTCAGCATGTAACTTCTTGAATTCTTCATTTTCCGAATCCGACTTCAGCGCAATTTTGACATCCTCCAATGCTCCTTTGAGATTCCCAAGCTGTTTTCTTGCCACTGCTCGGTGCCAATACACCTCGACGTAGTTGACATTAAAATTCAAGTTGCTGCCATCAGACTCCAGGGTCACGGTACAGTCATTCTCTGCCTCTTGATACTTGTTAACCTTGAGATACACCACAGCCCTATTTGCAAAAGTCGCTGAATTTGGTGACAGATTGATGCTCTTAGAGTAAATTTCTGTGGCTTCGCTGAAGTTCTGCCTCCCTAAACATTCACCCCCCTCTTTTTTCGCATTAGCCGCATCTGCAACAACCAATAATGTGAACATAGTTCAAGAAATGCATACTAAGAAATATAATTCGTCGTATTGTTCAGTAAAAAGTTTAGTAGTAACAGAATAAACAGAATGAATCAGAGATAAAAGGCTCAACACTTGACATTGACAAAGTGCCATGAGTCTGACACAACAAACACTAGCACTTTATTTTAAACTGAAAAACTAGAATTATTCAGAAAACAGGCGTATCCAACGTAACCTTGTCTTGTGCCTCATGTCCGACATTGCAGCCAAGTAGCCATAACCACATTAGATGATCCAATGTTGGTTCGGTTGAATCAAGGTAACTAAGGCGGAAAAAACAGGAAAGTTACATGCACACAGAATTTCCAACATTGTAATAATGTTGTTGAAAGACATATCCATTCCTTCTACTAATCCAAGAAATGGCTACATAAATAATGCACAGTAGAAATTATAACTCACTGTATTTTTCAGTACAAGTTTAGTTCGCAAATTATGCACATTATCAAACATCACGACTCACTAGAATCAAACAATGTAGTGTAAAAAAAAATCTTGGACATGTAAGATGTAACTTTGAGCGAAAATAGGATAATTTTATTGCCGCAAATAAACAGAATAAGAAGTGAAAACAGAATGAATCCGTAGGAATTCCATTATTCAGTAGCTTTATTTTTAACCCGAAAACAGGCGTGTTTTAAGACTGCCTTGTGACTCATGTCCGACATTTGCACCCAAGTAGGCGTAGCCGTAACTACATAACATGATCCAATGTCGGTTGAACCAAGATAACTAAGGCAGAAACAAACACAAAGTTTTCGACATTCTACTAATCCAAGAAATGTCTAATTTTGCGTATCATCAAACATCACGAGTCACGACAATCAAACAATGTAGCTTAAGACAAAGATCGTGGACATGTAATGTAAGATGTAACCTTGAGCGAAAATAGGATAATATGGAATTGGCAGAAATAAACAGAATGAATCAGGAATAATACCAGTAATGTTGCTGTTAGATGAGAATTCCTCCCACATAGGATTACTCAGTAGTCGATAACCTTCATAATCCGATGTGCTCCTCCGTCTCTTGGTACCACTACTTTTGTTGTTCTTGGAATGCTTTGCCACAATATGACACAACACCATGTCCTTCTCAATACTTTCAACTGATGAAGTATACTCATGCATTTGTCATTCAGACGTGTCTTCACCACCTTTTCCTGGAGCCGGGTCAAACTTGAAGTAATTATTCAATTTCAATTCCAGTCGAGCAAGAAGTTGAGTTGAAATAATTACATAGAATTGAGGGTGGCACGATTGTGCAAAAATGCTGACTTTTGCAATATGTATATTGATAATATATTGATTGAAGACTATACCCTGTAGAATGTTCAATATTGCGAATGAAATAACTAGCTTAAATAGAGACACAATACCCACAATGAATGGATATCAATACACCTTTGCCTAATGAAATAATCCTTATGTAGATCTCATCAATTTCCGAAATAGTCTCGTCTCAAATACACATACCCTTGTAAGTTGTAACTTTGTAATCGTAACAAATCAAGAAAGTAGGAAGAGAATGACAAGCCAAGTATGGCTTTGGCCTTTGCTTGCATATGCTTTCACAATATGTTATTTCCTAACAACTACTTGTAATGGTCTCGTCTCACCACCGACTCCACCCCTACTTTCACCGCCTCCACCTCCACCCGTATATTTATCACCTCCACCCCCACCCGTATATTTATCACCTCCACCTCCACCCGTGTATTTATCACCTCCACCTCCACCCGTATATTTATCACCTCCACCCCCACCCGTGTATTTATCACCTCCACCTCCACCCGTATATTTATCACCTCCACCCCCACCCGTGTATTTATCACCTCCACCTCCACACGTATATTTATCACCTCCACCCCCACCCGTACGTTCATCACCTCCACCCCCACCCGTACTTTCATCACCACCTTCCCCATCCCTACTTTCACCACCGCCTCCACCTCTATTTTCACCGCCTCCTCCGTACATTTACCGCAATCAACCACCACCACCACCTTCATATGTACGTTCACCACCGCCACCTCGTTTTCATATACCACCTCCACCATACAATCCCAAATCTCCGAAACAATATGTTCATTCACCACCTCCTCCAAACTGGCGCAAGTTTTACAATCCACCGTCTCCGCCTTGCAAGTACAAGTTTCCACCACCACCTCCTCCTCGGAGAACCTAACCCTACTACTCGAATCTCGATTTTCGAAGATCATTAATATGCATTATTGATTGAACGTCATATTCTACGTGACTACGTGAATTTAGTTACGCAAAATTATGGATGCAACATCTCTCAAGGAGTTTCAGTTTTATTCATTTTTGCTAATTCCTTCATAATTTAACTTCACTCCACCCCATATTTATTTACTTTTATTTTATGAGATGTCGAGGTGTGATATTTCGTTTTAATTTAATTCCATTATCAATTATTATATTGTACCCCTCCTATTCAGACCTTTGTTCCCCATTTGACTTGGCACAAATTTTAAGAAATTTAATTAAATAACCAAAAGTAATGAAGTGGGGGTAAGGTGATTGGAGAGAGGGAATGTATTGTGGGTATTATTGTGGAGTGAAGTGATTAAAATAATTATTGTTGTGGGGTAAGGTGATTAAAATAAGATAAAGTATGAGTATTGTGGGGTATTGTAGTGGGGTAATGTGATTAAAATAAGTATAAAAGTTTACCAAAAAAGGAAAGGGGGAAGGTATTGTGAATAACCCAAAATAGAAAGGGGGAAGGTTGCTCAGAATAGGACGGAGTATTTGTATTGCGCCTTATTTGATACTAAGAAAAATTAATTACATTATTCTTTTTGCATATGTCCTTACATTTGAAAGCGGAGTTACTAAATAACAGAATTTATTCAATACCCACTTAGCTGTATCCAAATAATGGAAGAGGGGGTATGATTAGATCTATAAGACCAAATCGATATGGTTAGCAAGTGGGTGTATATTTGATTTGTTTTAATTTTGAGACGGTTATGCTCGTTTCAGTGGCGGAGCCAGAGAGTACCGTTAGGGGGCGGAAAATTTCAGCGGGGGCGAACAAGTAATGATATACGGAGTAACATAAACTTGAACAAATTTCGAAAAAAAATTAAATTTGCAAAATTTTTTTTAGACACCCAAATTCCGTCAGTGACCCGTCTTAAGAAAAATACTCCCTCCGTCCCGGTCATTTGTTTACCTTTGCTTTTGGCACAATTATTAAGGAAATGGTAGGGGACCATTTGTGGTGGTCTTTGGTGGATGACAAGTGGACAATACTCCCATTGGAACATCAAATTACTCATAGAAAACATTCTCAATATAGAAAGGTTAACAAATGAATGAGACACACTAAAATGAAAATGGTAAACAAATGACCGGGACGGAGGGAGTAGAATTGTTATGCTTACAGAGTTGTGGGTGAGTAAAATGGACAATTTACATTTTTAGGTACTATAGGTTAAAACAGTGGCACTAATTTTGAGATAAACAAATAAGAATAAATAAATAATCAATAAAAGCGAAAGGAAGGAAGTAAGTACTAAGTAGCATGCTTAATTTAACGTAACCCCGTATGGCAATTTAGCTGGTCCAAATGATACACCCGAATGACTCGATCTCGACCTGACTCACCACGGATACCCGAGTTGAAGAATAGAATTTGACTCAAGCCAAAATGACTAGACGCTATATGAGCAAACCCCAGTGTTTATTGCAAGAAACAGACTCATACGCAAAAATAACCTAATAATAACATATATAACCGTAAATAACCCGATCCCGATTTGTGCAAACCCCTGAATTGAATCAACCCGTAACCCGACCGGTAAACATGTTTGCCCGCTATAATCATGGCTAGTCCGAGTTGAACCAATATGCACGTAAAAACAAGGCTCGAATTTGGCCTGGAACAGTGGAAACCAAGTTAAGCCGAGCCCATCCAATCTGACTCAAATGTTTATTACTACATATTAACCAATTTAGACATGGCAAAACTGACCCGGTCCGAAATGACCCGACCCGAACCCGACCCAACACCCGAATTTGACTCGAAATCCTAATTGACCCGACCCACTATAGCCTGACCCGAATGTTTATTGTTGCAAACAGATTATTATCCATGAATCACTTGAAAGTAGGTGGCCCAAACCCGAAATGACCCAACCCGATCGATACCATCAAACTCGGAATTAACCCGACCTGAAACTGACCTGGCCCAAACTCGATCCGGTTGACCCGTTTGCCAGGTCTATAATCATTACCCCTAAATAGCGCGCTATCACTTGAATCGGTCTGACTACGACTAAACCCAACCCGATCGACCCGTTTAAACACTTCGTACTTGGCCCATTTAAGATGGGCCGAACCACTATTGAACAGGTTTGGATCCATTAACACACTCTTTCTCTCTCTAAAATTCTAAAATCTTCCTGTGACATTATTCCATTCTAGTTCATACCAGGTATTTTCTCCGTCTTTTTTTTTTTTTGTTTCTAATTACTTAATTATCTTTTGATAAATTAGTTAGTCTTTCGTAAGACGGTTTTATACTAATATTGTGTAAAACGAATATAATCATAGAGAAATCATTATGCATAAATTAGTAGTAAAAAGACTCGTTTTACAATGTATTTGTGTGATGTTAAATTTACTTTTGTTGATTAAGTTTTTTTTAGTTTGGGGATGAATTTGTATACCGAGGAATATCGTGATTGATTGATTGAGTGATTGATTGATTAAATTTAGGGTTTTTGAGTACAGGAAAGTTTGGATTAAGTTTGTGAAGTACTGTGTATGTGTAATTTTGTATATGTGAACCCTAGAATTAGTTAATTAGTTAATTAAGAGAATTTTGGTTATTATGCTATTATGGTGGTTCAATATTGTGCAAGGTTTTGATGGGTTTAAGCTGTGAGGATGGAGTTGTAGGAATTTCGATATTTGTGGATGAATATGGATTATTTTAGAGTTGATTAAGCTGGAATCCCGATGATCGGGGAAGTGAGGGGGATCGGAAGGGCATTGCTCGGTTGAGTGCCAGATTTTCGAATAGCGGCAAGAGTGTAAGACTTTGCCTAATTGGCATTAGTTAGGGCTTTGGCCTTTGAGTTAGTTCTTGGCCTCTTGGGTCATCGAGAATTTGGGAGGGATATTGAGGCACTGTGATTTGTGATGGAGAATCGGAGATTGATGTTATAAAATTGGGTCTTTTTTTGGGAAACCTTTGTGGTTTTACTATCAGGCTGGCTAAGAAGTGACTGTAAGTGGGTTGAGCTTTCATGGCAAACTTATTGATGACTGATGGTGCGGCTGGGTGACTTAGTGCGAGTCTAACGATGTGTGTGTTAACTATAGAGCGAGAAAGGTACTGGGAAATCATGCAGTAAAACAATACTCAAGCAACTTAACTGATTTGTCTAGATATCGTAACGCCGAATTACCATTATATCCTTTTCTAGATGTAGTATTGGTTAATCAAAAGGTTGGATTTCCAAACTAGGAGTTAGATAGGCCTAGTTTTTGGAGGCTGTTGAAATCAAAATTGAAAAGTTGAATTTTTAGTTTTAGATTACTATTTGGGGTCATCTCTACTTGATTTCTTCCTCTCTTTTTTCTTGCCGTTTGTTCACTAAAGAACATTTGACTCCTCTTCATATTACGAGTACATTCATAAAAAAATAATGGCCCTAAGATTTGAACGCCTAAACTTGTGTGTGAATGCTTATACTAAACCACGAAGTCAAGGTGGTTCTAGTGATCATATCCTCACTAAAATATACATGGACTCTAGTTGTCAACAAGGGTTGGGACCGCTCCCGCATAAGTAAGGTCTGCCACTAAATTGAACAGGTTTGTTTGGTTACTTAGAGTTGAAAGAAAGGGAGTGGGTACAAAAATACAACGAGTGGGGGTGGGGGTGGGGCTGGGGGTGGGGGGTTGGAAGCGAAAAGAGATGTTTATTTCTATCCTCTCCTCTTCCCTTTAATTTTTTACTCCCAATTAAAGAAGCTGTTAATTATTTACTGGATATATTCGAGCCATTTAGTATTGCTCTCCTATGTGGTTCTGTTATGAGTGTACATTGAAGGAGGGCTTGATTCATGTGTATGATGGGAGTCCTTGGGGTTACTTTCTGTTTGGAATATAAAGTGAGCCTAATTTGTCACTTTTGAAGGTAACTACGTCCTGATACATGAAGGCATAACTCTAAAAAACCTGAATTGACAAATAATAGCAGGTCTTGACGGGCAACTTTAACACAATTGTGTGGATATTTAACTTTAACCTTAAAAACATTCTGTTGTATGGAACTAAGTTTGACTCTAGTTAGATGTTCTTGAGGTTAATAGTACTTTACGTTCGATGGAACTTTCATATCCAATTATGAGCATTTCCTAATTATCTTCATGAAATTTTTCCTTTGCTAAGCTATCTGATTCTTCATTTGGCGCCTTGTAGTCTGGCCCTAATTGACTAGTTCAAGTCTTCTAGGTTTGCAGCTCTTCTTATGACGGTGTTGGAATCTAGATTTGTTTTCATTAATAGACTTGTCATTTGTGATAAAATCTAGCTTAAAGTATTGGGTTTTTTGTCAGGGAGTACCTAACATTTAAGGTCGTTTGCACCAAGGTACCTAACATTTTATATTTGTTGCCCATAAGTACCTAATATTTATGTTTTGGTTGTCGCATGGTACCAAAGGCACTTTGACGTGAAAAAAGTCAAACTCCGTCACTTGATTAACGGATATTTTTAATTAATTGTTACTTTTCTCCTATTTCCCCCTTAATTGTTTACATTTCCCTTCAAAAATCAATTTACTTAAAGTTCTTCTCTTATCAACCTATTTTCATTATTATCCCCATACTTCATAACCAATATAATTAACATCCAATTAGTAGCCCCCTCATATGAAAACCAATCAATCATCATCAACCACCTCCGATCACACTCAATCTATCCCGACTTAGGTTAATTAGGAGATGATGAGTTGACTATGGAGGTCAAGATGAAGTTAGAGGTTGTGGAGGATTTATGTTAATTGGGAGCTAATATGGTTGTGGGGAGTGGATTTTGGGTTGATTTAGAGAGTACGAGGTTGTTAGAGGTGAAAGTGAAGAAAAAAAGGGGTTAGATTGGGTAAGAGGGATATGCATGTTGGATTGGAGGTAAAGGTGGTGAAGATGAGATTATGTTTAATGACTCTTTAGTTTGAAATAAGTTATTAAAGAGTTAAATTGGAATAATTAGGGTTGCATCATCATTTTCCGTCAAGTCAAGACGGAATATTGACCTTTTTTGACGGAAAAAGTCACTTGGTACTAGTTAGCAACCAAAACATAAATATTAGGTACTCCTAGGCAAAAAATAAAATGTTAGGTACCTTGGTGCAAACGACCATAAATGTTAGGTACTCCCTAACAAAAAACCCTAAAGTATTTGTTAGAATGGATACTGTGATAAGATGTTTTTGATAATCTATCTATGGCAACTTACGGAATATCTGAACGGAGCCTTTCTACCCAGTTTGATACTCTTATAGTTTTAATTGCACTTTTTTTGTTTTATGTGAGGATTTGTGATGATGAACTGCCTCATGATTTCAAGAAGCTTATTGTCAAATGGCAGTTGCAAACTTGATTTTGCTACTGGTTTCACCTGTCATTGGTGTGCCAACATCAATGTTTTTTTTTAATATATATTTTTATTCTGCCTTCGTTTCGTAATAATACTTTCGTTCTTTGGAACATTTACACAGAAGACATGATGCTAGCTACTACCAACAATAGTGAAAGTGCTCTATCCGTGGCTGGTCCAAGGCCGGGAATGGAGTGGTCTGCTGTACCATACGGAGCTCCTCAGGCCCCGGGTCCAAATGGAAGGCAGCGGACTTCAAGCTTGGAATCACCAATAATGCTATTGACCGGTCATCAAAGTGCTGTATACACCATGAAGTTTAACCCGGCTGGTACAGTAGTTGCATCAGGTTCACACGATCGAGAAATTTTCTTGTGGAATGTCCATGGAGACTGCAAAAATTTCATGGTTTTGAAGGGACATAAGAATGCTATCCTTGACCTTCATTGGACTACCGATGGGGCCCAGATCATCTCAGCCAGCCCTGATAAGACGGTGAGGGCATGGGACGTCGAAACTGGCAAACAAATTAAGAAAATGGCTGAACATTCTTCGTTTGTCAATTCATGTCATCCGGCTCGAAGGGGCCCGCCTCTTGTTGTGAGCGGGTCTGATGACGGCACTGCAAAGCTGTGGGACATGCGCCAGAGAGGCGCTATCCAGACATTCCCAGACAAGTACCAAATCACGGCTGTGTCCTTCTCAGATGCATCCGACAAAATCTACACAGGTGGAATTGACAACGATATCAAAATATGGGATATCCGCAAAAACGAGGTGACAATGACCCTTCAAGGGCACCAAGACATGATTACTGGCATGTCCCTAAGTGCAGATGGGTCTTATCTCTTAACTAATGCCATGGATGGCAAGCTTTGTATATGGGACATGCGCCCATACGCCCCTCAGAACCGATGTGTCAAGGTCCTAGAAGGCCACCAGCACAACTTTGAGAAGAACTTGCTAAAATGTGGGTGGTCCCCTGATGGTAGTAAGGTCACTGCCGGAAGTTCTGATAGAATGGTTTACATTTGGGACACAACATCTCGTCGGATCCTGTACAAGCTCCCTGGCCATACCGGCTCCGTGAACGAATGTGTCTTCCACCCGAAGGAACCTATTGTTGGTTCGTGCAGTAGTGATAAACAGATATACCTCGGGGAGCTATAAACGTTACTACTCATTGGAATGAAGATTGTAATCCCTTTGTTTCAAGGTTGGAAATTATTATCTCCTGATCGGATTCTTCTGTAATGCTGCTAGTAAGGACCAAGCTATAGACAGTAGCCGTAGAAATTTGGTTCTGCTCGTTTTGCTGGGATGAATGCATTGTCAAACTGCTTAGTGCCTTAGTGTATGGAATGGAAGTATAATTTTCGGGTTTTAGAGGTTTTTTTATGGTGTCAATAGGTGATAGCACGTATGTGTGTTTCTCTGCATTGTACTATGCTGCATTTTCTACATCAAATTATGTTCATTACAAAGTTTCTGGGAGAGAATACACAGTATGAGGCCTCGTAAATGTTTTCTTACATATCGTGATTATGTACCTCACAAAAACTTGAAATAGATGGTTTTTACTCTAATTATTATAGAACGATTGTTAAAACATTGTTACCGCCCTCTTACCCACCCTCCGGCCAGCGGCCACCATCCCCACAACTTCAATCCAGTCTCCCCATGCACCCCAACTTCCCATTAACCCCCCTAGACCTCCTGAAATCAATCCTGTGCCGACTTGAGTCAGCTGACACCCGTTGCTAGCGCACCCAATCACGGCCCTATTTATATCCCTCGTATCCAATAACTGCACACCTCCATGACTTTCTCTCTTATACTCCCTCCGTCCCGGTCGTTTATTTATCTTTGTTATGGAATGACAATAAGATTATTGCGTGATCAATTTACTAATCAAAAGTCTTCCTAATAAAAAAGGTAAAGAAATGAATGAGTCGCCCAAAATGAAAAAGGTTATCAAAAGACCGGAACGGGGGGAGTATTTATCAATATATACAAGTTTAGTAGAGGACTAGATCAGAACGATTGTCATACAAAAATATTATAGAAATCAAATGCATCAAATTGATATGGAACTTTTTGCTTCGGTCACGGCACATTCTTGCTATGACACAAAATTAGAATGTCAAACCCGAGCTTAACTAATTCACTTCGCCTCTTTAAGCCCAATGTACCACCTCTACTTTGCCAAAGGTTTAAATAGTGCATTCCTCTTATCCATTTTAAGCTTAAAACAGTTTGAAGAAGAATTATCGGAGGTGAATAGTGAAGAGATAAGGACATGTGATAATAGTAGACTCTGATTAACAGTATGAAGATGAGGATACTTGGAAGGACAATCAAACTACAACTTGCAATCATTATCAATTATGAATAAACTTGGCAACATAAATTATTTCCCAATTTATCACAAAATCAGAAAACAAACATTTAAGACCTTTCACAAATAACAAGTGGGATGTAAAGTGGGAGAGGGAGCGTGTTTCTCACTTATTTTTTGGGAGAGGTTTTTAGCTAAAAGTAATTATATTCATTTTTAATGAAACGGACTAAAAGTTTATCTTCAGTAACTAGCCCACAATCGTATATACATTAAATATTTTGGATTATTAAATTAACTCATAATAAAAGTTTCATAATCTATTAAAATACAGAAATTCTCATTTGTGATGGACATATCCGTCACAAGCTTATAAGCGGTTAAATAATACTCACATGAGTGGGGAAAGACAAGTCATTTGTTATTCTCTAGGCTTGTTTTATCTACCCAAGTGAGAGATATTTACCCGTTAAAAACTGTGACGGATATATATGTTACAAGACAGACTTATTGTAAAATACATAGCATAAAATTTAGGGTTATTTAATGGGATTAATCTATCATATGTCTCTCCTTCTCAAATTACTCCACCCTATGTTTTATCCCATATTAATCTTATCTTTTCCCTCATTCTTCTCATATTACACCAGGCATAATGTTTACCTGTTGTACCAGGTAATATTTATTTCTCATCCGGTTTTCTTCCTTTTTTTTTTTATTTAACCTTTTTTACTCCTCCAAAACCTTCTTCACCTATCTATCTCTTCTTTCCTCTTACTTCCTTCATCTTCTTCAACTGTCGTATTTTTTCCTTTAATTATCTTCTTCTTCCTTTTTATTTTTCCCATATTTTCCCCAAGTTCTTCCCACAATGAAAAGGGTATTTTGTCTTGTTCATCTTCATCAATTTCAACAAGCCCAAATCTCAGGAAACATTTGCTATGTAAACATCAAATACCTTCGATTGTGAAGTAGGGAATTGATGTGGGTAAAAAAATTTTGTTCTTCCATTCTTCTTCCTTTTATTATTTTTACCAGATTTCCTCTTCAATTTCTTCACCCAATGAACTAGGGTGTGTATCTTCTTCATCTTCATTTATAATTAAGGAGTACGAGTTTCATATATTTGGCTGATTTAATCAATTAGAGAAGAATAAATCAAAGATGAAAACTTTGAATAGTCTAACAATCAATCACAACCTGCAAAAAATATCTCACCAAGCCAAATGTTGTCCTGTAATTACCATCATTGCAATAAACCATAAAAATTGGGTATTATACTAATTTTTGGGTTTAGGTTACTATACGTTGTTAATGATGTCAATTATTAAATCATTCATCAGCTTGTTCCGTTCTGCTTTTTATTATGGTTCAAGCCTTCAAATGTAGACTCTGTAGCCTATGCGCGAGTGACACTCAGAGCAATTCTTGTGTTTTTAATTATTGAAATAGAAAAAATTTACCTTAACCATTGATTAGTGGTAGATGATGAAGCTTCAACTGGTTCGAAAATGGAGGATGATAGGATGATAAATAAAGAGGAATGGAGAGATGAAAGATTTTACTAAATAAAAAGGGAAGTTAATAGCGTTTAAAATTTTGCAAAGGTCAAGGGTATGTTGTTTAACAGGTTGTTCTTCCATTAGTGTAATATGAGAAAAAGGAGTGGAAAGATAAGGTTAATATGGGATAAAACATAGGATGGAGTAATTTGAGAAGGAGAGACATAGAATGGATTAATCTCGTTAAATAACCCTAAAATTTATTGAAAAGTAATCCCCAACATAAATGAAATAAGTTTTAGAATCACCTCGGGTCAAATTTGAATTGAAACAACTAGAATAATTTAAATCTGAATTAGTCTTAAAACTATTTATTATTTCGAAACAAAAAAATTTAAAACCTTGTTTGATTTTATATATTATTATTAAGAGGGGTGATTTTATAACCATTCATTTTTATTGAACTTTGAATTGAAGTCCAAGTCTTTACAACTCGATTTTAAATTATTAGAAAATTTATTTAACTTACATTTTTTTTAATAC
This sequence comes from Heliosperma pusillum, assembly GCA_022085475.1. Lineage (NCBI taxonomy): Eukaryota > Viridiplantae > Streptophyta > Magnoliopsida > Caryophyllales > Caryophyllaceae > Heliosperma > Heliosperma pusillum. The sequence continues at coordinate 99,145 of JAIUZE010000976.1, read as the reverse complement.
AATTAAACCAACTATATTAATTACATGTGGAAAATTTTAAATACATTCAAATATCATAATTTTATGCAATTGTACCAATATTTTGTAAAGTCTAATAGTTTAATGAGTAAATATGGAACAATAGGTCTTGTTTCAAATAAGCCATTTTGGTCTGAAGTAATAAGACAGGTTTTTGTAACCATTTTACATGACCGCTATTGAAAATAAGTTGTCATAAGCTGTGGTTACATTTTAGCAAAAAGTGACAATATAATATCGTATTATTTTTCAAACGAAAATGGTTCGTATGAAATAAGAATTTGTAAATATGGAAAGACTAATAATCTTCTACTCATGATCAAAAAAATAAAATAATAATAATAAAATTCTTCTACTCATACTTTCGTTAATCGAAGTCTCCCTATATATAGTGTACGATGTACTTTAACAACACTCAAACTTCCATAAACACAACTCTTCCTTATTCATCTTCTGTTAAAAAAAAAATACCCAATTTGCGAACCCTAATTCGATAATTAGGTTCGCAATTAAGGTTTTAAATTATACAACTGTAGTTAGTTGATTATAACTGTAGGTTGAAATATTATTAGCGTTTAAACAATTTCGAGAAGAAAAGGAGGAATTTGATCACTAAAGTTTTTTTTTTCATCTAATTTGGACTAATTTTTAAGGTAAATTCCTTTGTTTTTGAATTTTGTTGTTGTAAAATTGGCTTATTAATTGTTTTTTTTTAATTGGGCATTAGACGATGATTTTTGTTGTTGTGGATTGATTATGATCATGGCTGTTTAATTCAATTATACTTCGTTATTTTGGACTGAAACTGTCTGAACTGAACGGAACTTATTGTCGTGAACCGAATATCTGAACTGAATTGAACTGAACTGAACGGAACTTTATAGTCGAGAATTGTTAATTAGTTTGATTTCTGTGGTTACTTTGGCCGCGGCCTCACTTTTTTTACTGAAACTATCTGAAGTATACGGAAGTGATTGAACTGAATTGAACTGAAACTATCTGAAGTATACGGTCCAATTCAATTAGGTCTCGTTCTTTTGGACTGAAACTATCTGAACTAAACGTCATTTGAAAAGCTGAACTGAACTTTATAGTTGGAAATTGCTATCTAGTTTATCCTCTGTAATTTGAATGAATTTGAAAAGTGATTTAGGTTTAGAATTACAGGAGTTATATTTGAACGTAAAGATTTCAACTTTAGCCTCATATGATCATTTGTATGTCAACGATTTCGTTCTAATTCTGTAAAGCAAAGGAATTTACATATAATGACTCTGTATAGGGGTGTAAAGGAGCAAAGTCAACTTGATATAGTCTCGGAATCTGTTCGGTCAAAACCCGGCTCTAATCCTTTCAAGCTCAATTAGAGGTGGAGCTAAGCTAAACCCATTTTGAGTTGATAAAGCATAGAGTAGATTATTTTGCAACTTGAAGGGTATATAGCTTTTGTTGGATTAAACAAGTTATCGTAATAAAACTGTGTACTTGTAACAAGAGCACGGGAAGGCTTTTCAAGTTGGAAACTTTTTGCCTAGAAACCGTGTCAAAATCATTGCAGTGATCTCCTGGTTTGCAGTTGTGACTGCTTGTGATTCATGAAGAAACAATCATTGATTTTTTGCAGTTTATACATATGAGCCTATTTTGTGTTACTGTCTATATATATATATGTGTGTGTGTGTGTGTGTGTGTGTGTGTGTGTGTGTGTGTGTGTGTGTGTGTGTGTCTTGTGTACAAAATTAAGATTTAAGACTAAAAATGTTTGGATATATTCAAACTTGGTTTTTAATTGTGAATGTGACATTTGATATTGGATGTCTAGGCGTCTAGCTAAGTTTGTTTAACTAATATTAAGAATTTCGTAATCAACGAGGTGTCTAAGCTAATTGCAATGAAGTGAAACATGATCGCTGATCAGTTTACTTCTGATAAATATTGGTATCTACTTCTGTACAAAAAACGAGTTAGGTAGTCAAGTGCTAATTCTCAGAATTGAAAGTTGTAACCCATACTTACTAGTTACTGCAGTAAAATCATTTTAACAATTTGTACTCTCTCGTCTTTTTACCTCTATTTATTCGTTTCTGTAGACAAATCTACCGAAGATGGCAGGCGCTGGGGAAGTTATCGACGTGGATTCTTATATAGCCAGTAAGGCTATTGGGAAAATGAAACAGGCGGGAGGAGTTATAGACTTGGATTTTGATGGTATTTTACAGAATGTGAATGTGACTTCTGTAAACACTAACTCATATTCAAGATCAGAAATTATAGATGTAGATTCATATGTATTTATTGATGATGACAACGAGAAGACAAATCGAGGCAATGCTGACGGGGGTTCTTCTTCAAATGCTTCGATCTTTGAAAATGCAGCTCCGGCTAATGGGCAAGGTACTATGTAACCTATTCGTTTGTTGGGTTGAGTTTTCCCCATTGGGATGGTGTTTAGCTTAACAAACGGTATCAAGATCTCATTTTTGATAGACCTGTTAAAGAAGTTGTGTAACAAATATGATCACATTCACTTTGGGAGTATGTAAGAAATTCACCAAGGGAGTATTTTAGATCACAAGAGTCATCAACGATAACTATACCAGAAATTGCGGGGTAAGGGTAGTAACTAGTAAGTGGGTCAAATGTCAGCCACTTAGTCTCGGTGGTAGCAACAGAGGGAAACTGTTTCTCATGCATTTTACTGTATAATGTAACTATAAGATATATTGTGTATATCACCCGAGTGTTTATCAAGCATACTATTGTATGATAGTATCACACAGAGACTGTTTCTCAAGTGTATTACTGTATTATAATACCGAGTAACTTATAACATAATGAGTGTATCGCTTGAGTGAGAAGAAAGGAGGCAATAATAATTAAAACCCAGTCGCATATAGGAAGGTTGTATCACATTGGAACCATGTTAATCGAATTTCTCAGGGAGAGTCAATTAGGAGTGCATCTTTTCAATTGCTCTGACAAAATGCTCCTGTATCTATTGTAAATATTTATGAGCTATATCTAATTTCTTGGATGGTTGCTTTCATGGTGTAGCGTCAGTGAAAACTGATTGTAAAGAACAAATACATGTTTCTAATAAGAAGCTAAAGACGGCGATTAATACCCAGAAAGCTCCAGTTGAGCCGGATCAATGTGTTCCAGACGACATCAAAAACGCCTACCATGTTATAGAAATAGTAAAATTTCTCTTTCCTCCACTGATAATTATCTAGTGTTTTACAATGCATTGTTATAAAGGCATATACAACTGGTAAAAAAGACTTTGTATACAACAGAGAGGAGAAAAAAGAGATTTGAGAAAAACGCCGTAGGTTTGGAAATTTCTACAACTAATTATTGTTGTTTCGATGATGCTAGGGAGATGCAGTCTATGATGCCATGCTGACACAAACAAACATTGAGAACAATACCAATGATTTCTATGTGATTCAAGTTCTCAGTAAGTTAAACTATTTGTTTAGATACATGCTCTGGGGTTTCGCTTTTTAATCCATTGATAAAACAGTTCTTATTAATGCAATGATCATTTTGGTTTGCACTGGATACATATTTGAATATTAGCCCAAGAAAACATTTAGTATGTCAAGCATGGAAAAGACATTGCAGGGAATTTTACTATTAAACGAAGAAAGAACAATACATGTTATTATGTGAATGATCCTCCTTGAGCATTCATTTTTAGGCTGAAACTCCTTTTAACTTTGGGTATAAGTGGGCTATCAATTATGACAGTATGACGGTGAATGAGACGATACAGTACAAACTAATAGTTCTCATATTCCATAGCTGTGCAAGTTTGTTGAACTTGAACCTGAACTATGGCTGCAATATACCATTATACTTACATGTTTTTGTGTGACTGCAGAGGCCAATCATGCTGACTCATATACGGTGTACAATAGATGGGGGATAGTAGGTGAGCATGGTGAAATTAAGCTTACTGGACCTCATTCCTGTTGTTTCATTGCTATTCAAGAGTTTGAGGAGATCTTCTATGCGAAGACCAAAAATCATTGGTCCGATAGAAAAAAATTTGTTTCTTATCCGAAATGCTATACATGGTTGGAAATGAATTACCGGAGAAAGGTATTGATTGAGCTTTGCACTCCTTGACATTTTAACGACTTACAACTTTTTTTTTTGCAATTTGTATAGCCGAATACTTGTGCTCAACTTTGTTTGTTAACACCTTCAAAAAAAAAATCATCCAGTTTTATTAGAATCACTTCTTTCTGATTGGAAATGCTCGTACAGCCAGGTTTATTATTAAAATTATATCATCGTTTTGAATAAAAATGCTTGACTGCCAGGTTTATTTCCGTACACCCTTATACCATAGTGTTGAAGTTACAACTACTATCATTGTATATGGTTGTACACACATGAATGTCAACAAGACAATATTCAAAGCTTGTTTCTCATGCTTAAGTTTACTTCTTTTGTATAAACTTGAATACTACAGGCTTGACTTATAAAACTTGTAATTTTTCTCAGAGCCAAGCCCAATTATCTCTTCCGTGTGCTGGAGATAGAACATATGGTCCTGTTGTTGAAAAGTTCATGTCTCTTATCTGCAACTTTTCCGTAATGACGCAGCAGATGACAGATATAGGTCAGTTTCCTTCACTCACAATCCCTGGACTCTAGTTTTTATTGATGCAAACTCTATTAAATCAGCCCATATTGCTCTTTGTTGGGGTTGACAAGTTGGTCAAGGCGAGAATTAAGTCGCCATATGTGCTATAATTTTTTATGCTATGAATGCACTTAACAAATCAAGTACCTATATGGATATTTTATCATATAGTTATTTCATAGGATAGGCCAAGTAATATATTGATTAGGCCTTAGGTTATAGGTAAGTAACCTGAATTATGATTACAATTCAGCTATGGACGTTTTTAGAAAAACACAAATGATTCAAAGCCTTTAATTTTTGCTTATATACATTACATTTTATGATCCAGGGTATGATGCTCAGAAGTTACCCCTTCAAAACTTAAGCAAGTCGACAATTTTGAAGGTATATTGAAGTTTTCTTATAGACATTATACTTTTTTATTTGTTAAGTCTTTTGCAGATTGACCTTTATGTTAGCTTAGACATTCAGCTTTTGTTGTTGCCATGTTTAGCCATTTTCATGGGGACAGAGCAACATATTCATTATTGTCTTGCATCAAACTCCGATATTACCATCTGTTAACTAATTTCTAGCTATGAGTGAATAAATTATTAATCTAAAACAAGTAATCTTGCATAGTTTATCTTCTAAAACATTATCTCGTGCTCCATTTTGACACTGGATATATCTTCTTGACCTTATGTATGTGAAGGCGTATGATGTACTCGCGCTTATTGCTGAGGTCATGGGCGAATCTAACAGAAAACTGCTCGAAGAATTAAGCGGGTGAGTTATATTTTGTAACTTGTGCACTTTCTATTGCATTGAAAAATCAAACAGTTGACCTGGTAATTGATACTGCGTAGTGTATATCAGTTACCTTATCCTTGAATCGTTTTCCTCTTTGTTTCGTATTCTCTTCAATACGAAGACTTGTATGAACTCTAAAATTAAAAGAGAATATGTAATGATATGGGTTTGTCCCTGTGAGACAGTATGATACAAGGCTCACTGGTTTGTTATGAGTAAAAGTTTCAATGGAGGACATAAGCGTATTACGTTGTCTTCTTCCTAGATGCTTGATTGTTTCCAAACTTTATGCGCTTGGTGTTATTGATTATGCTTGAAGCAATTTGAATACAAATATACAGTTTCTGAGTGTTTGCTGTCTTTTCGTTTTCTTTTTCTTAAGCTTTTATGCTATCAATTTTTTTCCTTGCAGGGAATTTTACACAATCATTCCCCATGTTTTCGGTGATAAAAGCATGCGTAAGTTATTTTGGTTAATTGACCTCAAAGCAAATTTGTCCTTGTTGTCCAGTAGCCCCTTGCCCTAGTTTTAAATTTTAAAGAATTGCGAGGTTTGCAATGTGTAACTCTTTTGGCAATTTAGATCGTCCATTTCCTCTCTAATACACTCTTATTTTGTTTCTCTCGCCATTTATTAAAACATTACTTGTATGAAGCAACAACATCCATTAGATCGTCACAAAATTGCATCCTGGTAGTTTATAGGATACGGAGGTCCATTTCTTGCAAAGAAATGGAGAGGATCCTCAAGTATGCTAGTAAGAGATTATCTAATATTCTCAAGTCTTGACATTCTACTTATACATTTGAATAATAGTACACACTATAGCTGATTTCACACAATGTTACTTTGTAAGCAAATACATTGCAAATGTTTACTGTTGCTACATTCGTTGTGAATTGTGATATACACGTTTGATATACACGTGTATTTGTAAGTCGGCTGAACATTTATTTTGTTGGCCTGGATCCTAAGCATTCGCTCCAAAGCAATGCACCTGAAGTTATTCTGCCTTAAATATTAGAAATTCCTACTTTATATTTACACTACTCTACAACTTCCAACTCAATTGATATTATGTTAATTTCCAGGTCAATTTATTATTGACACGCGTGAAAAATTGAGAAGCAAATTGGAAATGGTACGTTTTAAATTCTTATTTGTGACAATCAATTTTTTTGCGTACGTAGGATTCTAGAAGTATTTATTTTGCTTCTATATTTAACTACACATATTGTTCAGTAACCTTCTCTTATACAAGACTAGCCCATATGTATAATACTAATAATAGGACCAATAAAATGCTTAATAAACAAATAAAATAATATTTTTATCTAATATTTTAAATTGATAACATGCAATTATGTATATGTTAGTATTCATCATAAGATATCGAGTTATCGAAATAAAATCAAGAGTAATAATAATATATATATTTAAGAGTTAAGTTTGGGGTTTTCTTCTTTTTGGGGTCTCCTATGCTATTTCACTATACATTCGTCGAATCTTCTTGTTTTCTGTTAGGGGGATTGTGGGGGTAGAAAGGCAATGTGGTTTTGAGGGGTAGGCAAAGATCTATGAAAACTGAGAAGAGTGATTGAGAACATTATGTGTTCAACCTATCATGTTTTTTTTTTTGTTTTTTTCAAACTCCTCCCTATTTAGACTGTATCTCTTCTATTCCTTTCTTTCACTTTCTCTTTTGGCTTTGTTTACTCTTTCCTTTCCTGTTTTATGTATTTCATATTTGCTCTACCACCTCATATATTGAGCCTTAAGGCTTTCTTGTTGTTTGCAAATTATCCGTTATGTAATTCTATTAGTTTAGTAGACGACAGTCATGACACTGCTTTTTGTGATTACCCAGGTTGAATCACTAGGTGAGATTGAGATTGCATCAAAATTGTTAAACAGGTGTGCAGGACAACAGGTAAGTTGTTGGTGATTGTTGCTCAAATATTTTTCTAAAAACCGAGAATTTCTCTCATTTGGTTAATCTAGCAGCCAAGCAGTTTCAATTTTCTTGATATCTTGCTTAAGGTTGTCCCTCTTATGTGGACACACAAGAGTTACTCTGGGTTTTTTATGTGTTTGTAGGTAGATGTTATGTATGCCCAATATAAGTTACTTCGTTGTGCATTGGCTCCAGTTGGAGCGACATCAAGGGAATATGAGATGGTACGTATTTTTTGCTTGCTGTCCTGATTGAGTTATGAAAACTTGAAGTTATTGATCGGCTGACATTATTATTACAGATTGAAAATTATATGAAGAATACAGCATTAAACACACGGGCAGAAATTGTTCAGATATTTAGGGTGTCAAAGGAAGGAGAGAATGAGCGTCTAAAAAAGGTATCACGGAGTTGAGCATTTGGTACTTCTTTGAATTAGTATCTTGGTTTTTAAAAAAATTTGAAAGGGCTAATTTAAACTTTAATCAAACAGTTCGTTTGAGACTCGTGCATAGAGAAATTGTGAAACCTACAGTTGATGAGGGTTAATTAAATTTGTTTATTCGGAAAATGGAGCAGTGTAACATATAATATGGCGGTGATATTTGAGAATTTATGTTTACATCAATCTCACATGCTCACACTTTTCTGGCAGTATTCTCATGTAAAGAATAGAATGATGCTGTGGCATGGTTCTCGACTAACAAATTGGTTGAGCATATTATCTCAAGGTAAATATAAAATATGCCTATTGAGCATGCTATCATTTTGTTCTTGACCTCAGAACTTATGGTTCCATATTGACGTCCCACATACAGGGTTGCGCATAGCTCCAAAAGAAGTACCCTTGTCAGGCGCTTCCTTTGGTAGAGGTATCTATTTTGCTGACATGTTTGACAAGAGTGCAATGTACTGCAACCCACGTTCCGCAACAGGGACCTGGAATTCTAGTTCCGTTGCGAATGCTGGAACTGCAATTTTACTTTTATGTGAGGTATTACTAAATAGCTGTAGTAATTTTATTTATGCATATATATATACTTCCTTGATCTTATTTATTTAGTTCTACTTGATTTGGGTGGCCAATATACAATTGTTACTACTTTTAATAACTCGTAATATACAAATAGCTTCTTCTGGTCCGTCTAACATGACAAGTTTTATACTCCCTCCATCTTTTTACATTTAGCCCCATTGCGATAAATTGAAAAGATGTAGCGAGTATCTAATGTACATAACTTTGAAGAAATGAGTGGCCAAAGTTTATGTTTATTGACCAACAAAGTTAAAGGGAACAATTTTCTAAGAGTAAGTGGGATGGAGTGAGTTGTGAGTGATGTCAGTTTATGTACCCATATGGATGCTTTCTCTTTGTATCCGAGACGAAGTATATGCTTAAGGTTCACTTTTAACTCTTCACGCAGGTGGTTCTGGGTGAAATGCGGGAGCTTCAAGGCCACCATTCATTCCAGGCACATGAATTTGCAGGGGGGAACCTAAGGTATTAATTTTTTTTATTATTTTCTTTTAAAGTAATAAGCTGACCCTTTCTCTGAATGGATCAGTTTAAAGGGAAAGGGAGAGGGGTAAATTCCGTTTTTTGGATAGAAAATGGGGTTTGAGGCGTTAATCTGCATCACCTATATTAAGTGCCAGGGTCAGAACTCGAATTTAGTTGGCTAAAGCATAGGTTGAAAATTTTAGGAGGGCGAATAAGTAGTGCACTAAAGTAACTCAGCCAGCCGGCAGCCCTTTCCAGGCCCGCCACTCCGCTGCTGCATGCTGACATTAGTATATCCTCTATATAATGTCACTTTGCATGCATATGTTGCTTTTTCAACCATTCCAGGAAAGTGTTTCACCAAGAAGAAAGAGAGATTCTTCATCGTTAATGTTAAACCCAGGGCCCAAAAAGAAGAGTCGAAATAACATAGCTTCCAAGTTGCAATAAACAAAGAGAGATTTTTTCCAAGTGACTCAGGCCTCAGGGTCGTCGTAGCCTACAACCAAAAACGAGACGACCATCTATGACTTTATGAAAAAAAATACAAAGTATTTCACTTGTCATTTTGATTTACTAGATTATGTCCCAAAGCGGAAACAATAATGAATATGGAGTGTATTAGATAACGTGTGTTCTGTTATTTTCTCTGTCGTACGAAGTTTTTTTTTATGGGGTTTGTATTCCTGAATTTATTCTCTACTCATGGTAACTAGAATTTGCTTGATATGCATACAAAAAAAAGCGAGAGATGTGTTCTTGAAATTGTCCTCAATTGATATCGTAAATTAAAGAACTTGTATATATCTTGGTTGGCAGTGTTAAAGCAATTGGTACAACAGCACCATCTGAGTACAAGGTGCTAGAAGAGGGCGTTATTTTTCCCACGGGGAAGGCAGTTACAACATCAAAGGTTTTTATCAAAGCCGCTAGATCCCCTTTTTAAGCTGAAATCTTTTTACGCTTGTGAATTTTTTTTATGTTGATTGGTAATCCTTCTGATGTTACATTTTTGTTAATCGTGAACAGTCGGGTGCAAGATCTCATAACGAGTATGTAGTGTACAGCGAAGATCGAGTGAGGATGCGGTATGTTGTTCAAGTTAATTACAACCACCAAAGATAGTGAGGGCTATCGACAGTGGATGCTACTGCAAAAGTACCGACAAATCACGCTTTTCTGGAGCAACTCGACATAGCAGTGAATTATTTTTTGTATAGTTTCTATCTTCATGGTTTCACGTTGAATGGCCTCCATTGTTATTGCCCTATTTGTTGAGTGCTTCGTTAATCTCTCTATTATGTATTACACTAGATGTCAATAGATAGCTAAGTTATCTGGTTAGATTAGGTTCGAGTTACATCAACATCGAAACTGCCTTTATTGCAATAAAAAAGTGGTTATGATATTAACTGCTGATTTTTACTCGCACGTATCTTGAAAAAAGAAAATGTGCTAGATGAGACAAAAGCAACTACTGATCTGAGAACTCCGTGTCTTTTTTCTGTCTACTAGTAGACAAGACAAGAAACTCGTCAAATGGATAGATGAGACAAAAAGCAAAATGTCCAGCGACGACAAACTCACGTCTCATCTGTCGATCGGTCATACAAAGTCAAAATATATAATTCTATGTAAGCATGATGCATGAACACATGTACATGCGCCAGCCGCCAGTCAGTCTAAAAGTATGACTTAAATTAAAAATCAAATACCTAGAAGACGACTTATATAATTACATATAATTACATATATAGGCATTAAACTTATAAAGCAATACTACGTATACGACTCGAGTAGTATTATAAGTCGTATTATAAGTCGGTGATGACATTGATATTCCATGGCATAATAAGCTAATAAGATAGTGGCCGATCGTCTTTTAACTTTAGCATCACTAATTCTGTCATCGATTAATTTTTCGACGGCTTTAAGATTTTTATTTTTGATGAATTTTATGATTTAATAATAATTTACTTTTATTTTCGGAGTATATACACATCTTGGGTGTGTGAAATTATTTTTGTTTAAAGAATATTAATTTGATGCAAATATATGATAATAATATACACGGTACGGTAAAATTAGACATAATTGACATAATATCTATTGTGCTACTCTATAGTAATTACTAGGGTTTTTTGTGAAACACAACCTTTAAAACGCAAAATTACAAACACCGTCTTTAAAAAAGTTAAACACAACCTTTGATAAAAAAAATTGTGACACGCGACATTTTGGCCGGAAAACTCAACATTTTGGGCAGAGTTTTGACCACTTGAAATATGGTGAAGTCAGTCGAAGTTTGAGATAACAAACAAGGTCGTTTGATGTTTTCTTCGGCTCGTTGGAAAGTAGGAGTGCAGGCTTTACAAGGGCTGTCAACACGTCGGTCAAATGTGGCCTTATGTGGGTTCAATTGGTGTGTAAAGTAAGGTTGGTCAGAGAGAAATGTTGTAAGTCTGGGTTACAGGTTTACAGCCGATGGTGAAGGGATTTTTCGTGGGTCTTTTAATAGGGTTATGATATATTGTTTGGTCTGGAATTTTGTATGTAGGTAGAAGGAACTATAAGGTAGGTCGTAGTTGCTTTTTTTTTTATGGTAATTGTTGGTTGCAAGTAGTGGCTCGAGGTGAGTGAATTGACCCACGATGAGGGGTGAGTTGACCCTCTCTGACCAGTCATACTTTACACACCAATCGACTCCACATACGACAACATTTGACCACTGTGTTGACAACCCTTGTAAATTATGTATGCACTCACACCTTTCCAATGAGTCTAAGAACATTTTAAACGGACCTCGTTTATTATCTCAAATATCGACTGAAATTCACCCCATTACAAGTGATCATACTTAAGCCAAAATGTCGTGCTTCACAAAAAAAAAAATATTAAACATTGTGTTTGACAAACTATTTATCAAAAGATTGTACATAAATTAAAATTTTGCATTTTTTAAAGGTTGTGTTTGACAAAAAAAAATCCTAATTACTGCTTAATAACTTTGTTCATCAATTTTATTGGTCGAAACTGTTTTACATCCAAGGATCAAAGTCTGTTACTCCATTATCGACTATTAAAAGTAAACTGTGTAAGTAAACTGTTTATTGATAGTGTTGCCCCTTCTAGTGAAGGAGAGCCTTTTGCCCTTCTTTACACACCAACTCCCTAACTAGTTTAATTCAAAGTCTAAGGTGTTCACAAAAATCACAAAAATATCCTAGATGTCCATAACCAATGTATTCTTCTAGGCATGAAATTAGAATAAAGAGTTACATCACACAACACTAATTACGAGTAAAAATAATTCATGTATAAAACCGTTTTACATAAACGTTAAGTAATATTAAGTAATACTCCCTCCATCTCGGTCAATTATTGTCATTTCATCTTGGCACAAAGATTAAGGAAATGATAGGACATCATTTATGGTGATATTTGGTGGGTGACAAGTGGATAATAGTCTCAGATCAAATTACTTATAAAATATCTTCCTAATATAGAAATGATAACAATTGAATGATACACACAAAAAAGAAATAAAACAATTAACCGGGACGAAGGGAGTATATTACCAAAATAATCTCATTAAAATAACTTTTACCAATCATTATGTTTCCCATAAATTCTCATTTGTGACGGACCGACCCGTCGCAAGTTTGCGACGGGTCAATTCCCTCTCACAAAGTGCAAGTGGGGGTGCAAGTGGGTGGGAAATGAAGCCCCCCACTTGCAACTTTGTGAGAGGGAATCGACCCGTCGCAAGCTTGCGACGGGTCGGTCCGTCGCAAGCAAGACTTGCAGTATATTTCCATGACACAAATTCTTATTTCAGACGGAGGACGGATACCATATTCTCTCACAAAATACCCATCAATGATGAGTGGAGAGCACATGGGGGGAGCCCACCTTGTCCCCTTTACCCATTTCCTCTCACAAAATACCCATTGTAAGATACCACCCGTCTTAAGCAAGACCTACTGTTTCCATGATGAAGCATTGAAGCCATTAGGTCTTTGATATATGGAATTACAATGATCTATTGTAAAACCGTGTAATAAGAGACTTGTTTTTATAAATGAGAGGGATTCTCAATTTTATTTTCGCTATTCATGTTGTGCCTTATTCTCTTTATTTATTAAGATTTTTTTTAATTTGACGGATTAAGTGGAATTATAACATCTTTATTAATTACTCCTAATATTTAACTTACTAGTCGTTTAAGGAGGTTTACAAGAATTTGAAACTTTATTGAAAAAATAGTCTTAATAATTTGATGAAATAAATCACCTTTGAAAACAGTAAAAGTAATTTTTTACACCAATCAAATAGTCAAAAACATAACTTTCTAAAACGACACATAAATGGAACAAAAAAATAATTTGTATACGAAAATCACAAATTTTCATTTAAGATAGGTCACGCCCCTCTCACAAAAGGCAAGTGGGAATTATTACTTAATACTCCGTATTACTAAATAATTGTAAGATGTTTTAACCTTCACTTGTTCTCACTTGCTCTTTGTGAAAGGTACTCAACCCGTCTTAAGGGAGATTTTATGTACCAAAATATACAATTTTAACAGTAGGTCTTGCTTAAGACGGGTCGGATCTTACAACAGTTATTTTGTGAGAGAAAAGAGGGGACAAGGTGGGCTCCCCCCATATGCTCTCCACTCACCCTTGATGGATATTTTGTGAGAGAATGTGGTATCCGTTTTAAGGTTAAGACGGATAATTCGGTCTGAAATAAGAATTTGTGCAATTTTAAAGAATAAAGCTAGGAGTAGCATTGTATCAACCCATTCTAATCCTCCAAAATATCTAAAAAGTGGAGTACTATTCCATGTACCTCACTCTCATTTCTAATTCCTGTTTTCCATTACATGATTTTTTTAAAAAAAAAAAAATTAAAATTCTCAACACTCCTCCATTGACCATTCAAGGTTCCATGAGTCCAATTCTAAATGCTCAAAGCTTGCACCTTTCTAATTGAGTATATTTGATTAAAAATTGCTTAAAGTTAAAACATCTTACAATTATTTTTTATTTTTACTTATTTAATTTAATTATATACCTTCTTTTAATTTAGGATGGTTTTTACCCGGGGCTCTATATTATTGTTCTAAATAACCGTAAGTTTTGCTTACACAGATACTAACCGTCTTAAGCTTAAAACGGGTCAAATACTATCATATGGTAATAAAAACGCAATTTTTTGTATTTTCTAGGCAACAAATAAGGTGATTATATACATACTTGAAGCGTTTTAAACTTAAAACGGCTAATACCCGTCTTAAACGAGAATTTGTACCTACATTAACACAAATCAATGAAATCATGCCGTTTTACATGACCAACTCTCTCTTTGACACTAAACTAATGTTCTTTGGTCCAACATCCCATTCTTTCTTGACTTCTATTTCTTCAACATCAAAATTCCTTTCTTAAATTCCTAATTCAATTTCTATAGATCTGAAAATTACATATAACAACAACCCCTTTTTAACCCTTCAAAAACCTAAAATTTACCATAAATTTCGTGATTTTTTTGGTTTTTATTTTGACCCTTTCTTCTATAACTATACAATTTATTTATTTATTTATTATACAATCAAATCAAATAAATAAATAAATAAATCTCATTATGATTTTATGATTTTTTGTATGAAAAATTTATTTATACCATATGCTTTTTTAGGCATCTTTTTAGTATAATCCAACCTTTATTACTACCTACCAATACCACCAACATATTATAACCAAAAAAGGCATAAAATTTCATCAAATTTATACAAAAAGATTAAGCTTTTACCCACCAAAAAACTCTCTTAAAACAACAAAAAGTTTTGATCTTTGATTGTAAAAAATTATGATGATCACTAATTTGAAACAACCCACAATTTATTTAACAAATCCTGATGTTTTCAGGCGAAAATCTCAAATACCCACATCACAATTTACCACCTTTTCCCCAAAAATCAATCAAAAATCAAATTTTTTGATTAAAAAACCCTTACATATATCAAATTTTAATGTAATTAAGGGTTTGGGGTATGAAAATAATGGGTTTTTGTCAAAAGAAAAGAAGAAATTAGTGATAAAATGTGATGCATATGAAGCAGATAGATCTCAACCTGTTGAACCTGAAGTTGTTGCAGCAGGTGAAAGTGCAAAAAAGGTTAAAATTGGAATATATTTTGCAACATGGTGGGGTTTAAATGTTGTTTTTAATATTTATAATAAGAAGGTTTTGAATGCATATCCTTATCCATGGTTAACTTCAACTTTGTCACTTGCAATGGGGTCTTTGATTATGTTGGTATCTTGGGCTACAAGAATTGCTGAAGCTCCTTCTACTGATCTTGATTTTTGGAAGGCTCTTTTTCCTGTAAGTTGGAGTTTGTTTTTTTTATTTTTGAGGTTTTTAAGTTTATGTGTATGTTGATTTGGGTAATTTGAATTACTCGCTCTGTCTCGGTCAATAGTTAGTTATCTACTCCCTTTGTCCCGATCATTTGTTTACTATTCTGTGTGACGGGTATTTTAATCAATTGGGGATATAGGAAGTAAATTGTAATTTTGACGGGTATATCTGTTACAAGGGAAATACTTATTTGAGGTATTTAAGCTTATGTTCATATTGATTTGGACAATTTGAAATACTTATTTGTTTACCATTTATATTCTCGTGACGGGTATTATAATCAAAGATAAATAAATGATTGGTGCGAAGAGTAATAGATAACTATCTATTCGGATTGAGGGAGCAAATTGTAATTTTGATTGTGAGGAGTTTTGTTCTTGTTTTTGAATTTGTAGTAGTTTGAAGAAAGTTGTATGATTTTTTTTTGTTTGTTTCTTTTGGTTATGACACCCAATTTTTAAGTAGTTTGTTCTTATCTTGCATACTTTCATTTGCATGCTTTGATTTAGTTGGTTTTTGTTGTGAGAACTTAGAAGAGTATCTATTTCTATTTGAACTTTTACCTTTGGCTCATGAATAAAATTTGTATATTCGGATGTGAGTGCTTCTTTATGGTCAGAAGAGTATGTATTGCTAATGTAATTAGCTTGAATTACTGATTTAAGTTCATGATTTCGAGTTGAACTTATTGGTTTTTGTTTGTGACATTTGAAGTCGAGAAAGTCGTGCTTGGAAGGGACGGTTGATAGTTGATATTAGTTGGTAGTGTAAGTTGTAGCTTGTAGATGGATTCATTCTTGTTTTAGTTGTCTTATTTTGATCGGCAGATCATGTATGAGACGGTGTCATATATGAAATCAGCTGGTTGGTCTCACTTGTAAGACAGTCTCATCTTACCACGATTTTACCTATTTTTTATTGGTGGACTAATAGGTCTCATTCTCTTGGTTGAACTTTCAATGTATGTTGTTTGCTAATGTTGAATTCTTCTTTGCACGTTTGGCACGCTGATTAGAACTGCTTGTAGAAATTGTTGTTGGTTTTGTATTGTTGTTGGGCATGAAAAACACTGGTTTGTTTTCTTGTACAAGTAGAATTCTGTCTCTTTCATGTATTCCTTCCTCTTGTTTCTATCTCGATATCTCTAGTTTGGATTTTCTTTGGACCCAGTTTTATTTGTTTTGTTGGCTTTGAAATCTTGGCAGGTTGCTTTGGCACATTCAATTGGACATGTAGCAGCCACGGTTAGCATGTCAAAGGTCGCTGTTTCATTCACGCACATTATTAAGAGCGCTGAGCCTGCTTTTAGTGTGTTAGTCTCAAGATTCTTCTTGGGCGAGTCCTTTCCTCCAGGAGTGTACTTATCACTGCTCCCTATCATTGGAGGTTGCGGACTTGCTGCTGTGACAGAACTGAATTTCAACATGATTGGTAAGGGGAAGCTGAAAGCGTACTGTAGGAGTGT
This sequence comes from Heliosperma pusillum, assembly GCA_022085475.1. Classification (NCBI taxonomy): domain Eukaryota; kingdom Viridiplantae; phylum Streptophyta; class Magnoliopsida; order Caryophyllales; family Caryophyllaceae; genus Heliosperma; species Heliosperma pusillum. The sequence continues at coordinate 82,325 of JAIUZE010000976.1, read as the reverse complement.
CTTTTGCTTGAAGGCTACTTCTCAATGACTTAGTCAAACAATTTTGATGGGATGTAAATAATTTTAGACTTAATGCTGTGAATAAGGTTTTGAAATCCGTCCGCAACAAAACTACCTATTAGCACCTTTACATAGTACAATGTATGTAAAATCAAATATGCACTACTCCCTGCTGGCCGTTGTGTTGTTGTTAACACAACGGCAAGGCTCGGTGCATTCAAACCCTTTACCCTGCCATTTGAGGGAGCCCTTGAGATACTGGGTAATGTTGATGTATGGTGAAGGGTTTATGCAAATTATGAGCTTGAGCTTGAGCTGCTTCTTTCCTGGTCTTTCAGTTTCTTATTGCTATAAGCTTTTCATATGGGACTGTCGTTCAAGACCAAAGGATTGACATCCACCGCTTACATACACTTATTTTGTTGACATTGGTGACTTCAAAGCTTTAAGAAAACTACAAGATATTGATCAAATTGGACATAATCCTTTTTCGTAGGTCAAGTGTGGTCGAAGTGTAGGAGAAGTGTCTAACTATGTAAAACACATGTAATTTAAAGCCGTCTAGATGCCCATAATAACTTTCAACCTCTTGTTTATCAGTAGCTTTTGTTTGAATGTTTGAAGGTTCTTCAATTGTTTTTCTCATAACATGCATAAATTTAATCCCTGCCAAATGTTAATAGCGATTTTTTGTGTATCAGTAGCTCCTGTTTGAATGTTCGAAGGTTCTTCAAGTGTTCTTCTCATGCTGACGTTGTTATCTATTTTTCCTTTTAGGTTTTGTGGGTGCAATGATATCGAATTTGGCTTTCGTCTTTCGCAATATATTTTCAAAGAAAGGCATGAAAGGGAAGTCTGTTAGTGGGATGAACTACTATGCTTGTTTGTCCATCCTCTCTCTTGTAATTCTCACGCCGTTTGCAATTGCTGTGGAGGGTCCCCAAATGTGGGCTGCTGGATGGGAGAAGGCTCTTACCGATATTGGCCCCAACTTCATCTGGTAATCATAGGACCAACTTCTTCGTTTTTCTGTTTGGTTGTGAATTCCACCTGTATCTATTTGTGGTGCTCTTATCAATCAATAATAATTAGAAGCCTTTTTATATTAATAGACGAGTCAGATATTAACTCGTCATTTTCAATCAAACGTCTCTCAGAGATACTTGACGCCTGGTCACCTATCAAGACAGAACTATAGAAATTTTATGAAAAAACAAAAAGTTAACACTCTTGCACCTGGAAATGTAGAGTACATCTGTACATGCAACATCGGTAGTTATCTTACAATTACTCCCTCCTATCTCATTTATGTTGTCCCCAATTTTGTTTCAACAGTTGCGAAATAATTGACCCCTTTATATATCTACTATAACAAGTGAACGTTTACAATCCCTTGTTACTTAACATGACGGTAAAGGTAGTGTGATATCTGTACATGTAAATCCCAGCATTGCTAAGTGTTAAATATGACCTCGAAGCAAATTAAATGGGAATAATATAAATGGGATGGGAGGTGTAATACTTCAACTATTTAATGTTAGACGACTTTCATAGTACGGTACGTTTTATAGTAGCTATTTACTAATGTATCAGCAACTGTCATTTCTGAAGGTTTTTTCACTAGTAATACTGTCGGTACTGTTGCAGGTGGCTGGTAGCCCAAAGTGTGTTCTATCACCTCTACAACCAAGTCTCATACATGTCACTGGATGAAATCTCACCTTTGACATTTAGCATTGGTAATACTATGAAGCGTATATCCGTCATTGTCTCCTCAATCATCATTTTCCGGACACCTGTCCAACCTGTTAATGCACTCGGAGCTGCTATTGCTGTTATGGGAACCTTCTTGTATTCTCAGGTACGTATCAAAGCTCTTTGTCAGAGATATGAATGATGACTTTAAATATGTGATGCTTTCTTTTACCTCTCTGACTGTGATCCGTTCGTTTTTCCATGATGATATGGAAACCAGTTTTATCTTTTGTTTACTACTTGTATATAAAGCCATGTTTCATAATGAATGTTTTACGTGAGATGGTATATTGTTTGCTGATGATATGAATACGTTACGGACCGATGGTTAAAAGTTAGGACACAAGAAATCAGTTTACTATGTTAATACTCTAATTTACGTGTGAAAACTCAAAATGTGCCAATTTAGGCCTAAAACTAGCCCAACCTAGTTTTAAACTTTTGCACATTCAAGTAAAGTACGGGTTGTACTTGTACTATACGTCGCCTGCGCTTTGCCATTAATATGCCAAAACTACCTCTCATTCTTTCAAGCTACTCAACTCTCTCCTCACTCTTTTCTCAAATCTTATTAAAAACAAAAACCAGAAATTTAACACCAAAAAGTTGATTATAAGACGGAGCAGTTTAAGAGAATTTGGTAGGGACGGAATTGATTATACTGACAATGTTTGATTAAATATGTTTATAATAATGCTGATGAAGCATTTGAGCAATCAATAAGTTGATGGTAAGGGGTGAACATGAGTTTTACTTGTTTAAAACGAGTGATGAGAAATAAGTTTTAACCAAAAGACAGCCTTAGGCTACAGGAGGCACACCTGGAAATTATGGCATGTTTTCCTGAAAGTGTGGGTGGCATACAACTTTACCTTTCTAAACCGAGTGGAAACTCGATCTGTTATTTGATTTCCTTCCCGATTGACTCGTCTACCTATTTAAAAACATTCAACAGAGTACTTTTATTGCTGACAGTCCAACTAAAACTCTGTTTGCATTTTCTGGGTAAGTCTATGTTATGGTAGGATGTGATGAGGTTCTAAGGTGTACCATACAAACCTTTGATCCTCCTCACATTGTCCTATCGCTATATGGCATACCCAAAATTGTCGTGTGAGTTGAATTTAGCGAGTATAGCTTTGAGTTGCGGATCATAAATTCCAGTGCTAGCCTAGTAGTCAGTTTATCATATATAGTTTTGATTCTGTATGTAAACTACAGCCTCTGTGATTTTTTAGTCTATAACTCTACAAGTATAAAATGATGTTACCTACGCCCCAGAGGGGTTGATGTAGCAACCTTGGGCCTGCGTTAGAAGTAGTTTCGGGATGATGCGGAACGAAAATTGCTTCTAGAGCTACATCAATGCATAATACTAGCTCTTCTTTGTGACGTTCTTGATATCACAACTTTCCTTAGATGTCATACCAACTTCGACTCTTATCCAATGATGTTAACTTTTTGAGAAAGCTTGTAATTACCATGGAACTTTCGAAACGCTTGTTATAAGTTTCGATTTTAACCATTCGCTTGTGTGGATTTAAACAGGCAACGCGATAAGAAGACGCATTGCAGGGAGCTTGTTTTACAACTTATCAAAGGCAAAGAGGTGGTGGAGGCTTTGAAAGATGGGGATTCTACTTCGTCATCATCTTCAAAGTATTTGAGGCCACTAGATTTTGATAAGGTTGGACAAGCATGGCGGAATATCGCAGTGTAGATATATAATAGCTCTCGTTCGGAGTTTTCTATAATAATGACAGTACCAGGAAAACAACATATTTTCGTCCTTGCATGAGGACCATGTAGATGTTTTTATCCTTATTTCACTACGTTCTCACATTTCAAATAAGACACAAGCCTGAAAAACCTCTTTGTATTTTCCTTCTTCTTTTTTGGTGTATACGGTAGGAATATCAATAACATCGTTGCGTGTTATTTACTCGTAATTTTCCTAGTAATTTGCTCTGTAACGTGTGTAATTTCAATATATACTGTGTAACGATCTTCGAGTGAAAAAAAGATAGATGTTCAGGTTCGAAATAAGGAAGTTGAGGTTTTAACCTTCTCCACAAGAAATATTTACCCCATACCCACGTGGAATATATTTGACCCATTTTAGTGTTTAGACGTATTATCTCTGTCTTAAGAAAGACTTGTTTTTTTGGCAACCTAAGAGTAATTGTATTGCTACAATCCACCAAATTCAATGTACAACAGTACTAGTACAACCAAGAACAATGTATATTTTCTTACCCTGGAATATGTTGTGGTTTGGTCATCTACACTACTCAGCAATCTACCATTGAACGACCCTCAACTATCGCCCTCGCCCGCAATTATCGCACTTGCATAGCGCAGTCTGAAACTTGAAATCGCACAACTCCTCCCCCATCCTACATCTCTAGACTACTACTCTTTTATCCATGGTGAGGTAGAGCCTACGCAATGTCGTGTTGGTAGGACAAGGTGGATGAAGAGGGGGACAAAAAGTGGGTTAGGTGGGTAGTTAGTGCCCACCAAGACGATTAGTTGTACTGTGCCGTTGGCCGTGGTTAAACGGCTTTGTTGTCAAACATGATCAAGTGATTTCATCATCGACCTCTTATGGTATTACAACCGTTTTGTCAACCTTGCGGGTTGATGGCAGTTATTTTTTCTATGCAGTGTTTATTGTCCTGCTTATTTGACAGTAATACCCCCAGTGACGGCAAAATAATTTCTGTAAGAAACAACTAACAAGGCAGATCTGTTGATGTCTTATTTTTATTTCGACGAAACAAAGGGTTCCTTTTACAATTGAAATTCAGTACAGTAATTTCTATGGGGGTACAACACCAATGTGTTACTCTTATTCTTATCAAAACATCCTCAGCAGCTCACATCTTCAAATACTTGATAGCTGTGTGTACATCCTTGTCTCCTCTGCCACTACAGTTTAAGACAACCTTGGTGCCGTTTGCAAGTGTCGGACAGAGATACTCAAGATGAGCGAGTGCATGAGACGTCTCTAGTGCCGGAATTATACCCTCCAATCGAGATAATCTCTTGAATGCTGAAAACATTCCCAGAAAACCATTACATCTCTATCGAACATGAAAATAAAGCAATTGAGAAATAAAGAGAAGGCTCGAATTCAATTAAGGCAGTCACATTATTCATACCATATTCTATTTGATATTTCAGTTTTTAATATCTACTTCAGACTATTCTAACCATGTAACTTATGTCTACAACCAAAATCAATCTTTTTCCTCGGAGAATGTCACCAACGCTAACTGAACCAAATCAGGTCATATATCGAAACCAAGCAAGTTCGGAAAAAAAATTACACTTAAGAGTGTAATTCCAGATGAAATTCATACTAGTTAACAACAAGTTTACCTTCCAATGCCTCTTCATCAGTGACACTGAAGTACTCAGCACGTCCTAAATCTTTTAAAAAGCTATGCTCCGGTCCAACTCCAGGATAGTCCAAGCTGTTAATCAGAAAGAAATCTCAATAATAGAGGACTTTAAATAGACCACAATGTCGATAAACATACGATGCAAGTATAAAAAACATACCCTGCACTAATAGAATGAGGTTCTACTATCTGCCCATCATCATCCTGCAAGAGATAGCTCATTGCTCCATGCAACACTCCAACCTCCCCTTTAGTCAAAGTGGCAGCATGCTTGCCACTATCTAAACCGAACCCAGCAGCCTCAACACCAATCAACCTAACGTCTTGGTCCTCCACAAACTCATGGAAGAGTCCCATGGCATTTGAACCTCCACCGACACATGCAACCAGCACATCTGGCTTGCCACCCCACTTCTCCAATGCTTGTTTTCTAGTTTCCTTACCGATCACTGCATGGAAGTCTCTTACCAACATGGGGTAAGGATGTGGGCCAGCAACTGATCCCAATATATAATGGGTAGTCTCAACATTTGTTACCCAATCCCTTATTGCTTCAGAGGTAGCATCCTTCAAAGTTGCAGTGCCAGCATGGACTGCTCTAACCTACATATCAAAAAACAAACAAATAAATAAATAAGTGTTACGGTTTCTAAAAAACAGATAAAGCAGTTATAGTTACTTCAGAAATGTTCAAAAGTAGGATGCTAATCCAAATCCTTTATGACAAACTGTACCGATGCAATAGAGGAATTACATCATTTTAGAAAATGAATGTATAATGTAACATGAAGCCTGAACCACGAAGTTAAAGTGCAGGGAAAAAATTTGGAAGCTACGTAAGCCTATAGGCTGAGAAGAAACAAACCTCGGCACCAAGAAGACGCATTCTGAAAACATTTAAAGCTTGTCTTTCCATGTCTTGGGCACCCATATAAATAATACATTCCAAACCAAACCTAGCACACACAGTAGCTGTTGCAACTCCATGTTGGCCAGCTCCAGTTTCAGCAATGATACGCTTCTTCCCTAATCTCTTGGCAAGTAAGGCTTGCCCAATTGCATTGTTGATTTTGTGAGCACCTGTGTGGTTCAAATCTTCCCTCTTTAGGTAAATATCAGGTCCTTCACCGTTTTCACGCTTGTAGTGCTCAGTAAGACGTTCAGCAAAGTACAGAGGAGTTTCCCTTCCTACATAGTCCTTGAGTATTCCAGCTAACTCACTCTGCAACAAAACAGATTTTATCGCGCATCAAGAAAAAGTGAGAAACACAAAGAACTTTCACGCTATTTTCATGGACATTCATTCTTCATAGTGAAAATGAATTTTTGTTGATTTTTTAACCTGGTTGTTCTCTACTTCTCTTATAATTTTCCCTTAAAAAGAACTCTTAACATCTACGATCCATAAGAAGCTACGACCAACTTTTTTTTAATGGTGTGAAGTCCAAATTGTTATTTAAATCTTTTATTTTATAGAATATAGTATTTATAAGTCAGAATTAGTGGTTATCTTGCAACAAAGAAGAGTTTTTTCTCATCTCTTGGTGAGTTATATCTCCACGTACGAGAGATTGGGGTTCTTTCATGATTCCCAGTATACGCATGATGTTTATTCTTTTTCAAATGATGATGCAACTCATAGTAATATGTCTTAATTTCCATGTACAATCTTCACAATAGAATAGGTTCCATAGCCTTCCTCAAATCTTAATTTGTAATAGATCATATTTAAAAAACAATCAATATACTAAAGAGTACTTGCGTCATATCTTAATTTGTAATAAATCATTTACGAAATCGAACTTTTTATCAACAAATTGATCTTTTCGTTGAACAGTGTGTTGTTTGGCCCGCCATTTTTTTAAAAGTATTCTTTTTTGAATTGGATTCTTCGAAGATTTATTTAGTTTTTTGGATTGCAATCCTGAGAGATTTCTACAAAAGGATTAGACCATTTTTATGATTTCTTTCTTTTTAAGCAAAATTGGAGATTTATTTCATGGATGAGTTTGATACTTTACCTTTTTTGCGTCATAAAATTCCTAACACATTTGGGAACTTAAAGGACAAAATCAAATTGCATATATACTCCCGTTTTTGTTTGTTCTTTTATAGCAATAGATAAGAAAAATATGAAAGCGAAACGAAAAGGAAATCAAAAGGGAAAAGAACAAAGACCTTTACAAGCAAAAGAACACAAGATTCTAATAAATTGGTTCATTGTACAAGAGAATAAACGAGATAAACAAAAACATGCTTAACAAAACAACACAAATTCTCATTTGTGACGGCACTATTCCATCACAAACTTGTGACCTCTCACAAGGAGAGAGTGGGAGGAGGTCTGTGAGAGATCACAAACTTGTGACGGTCGCAAGCAAGACGGTCTGACAAAACAATTATAAATTATTATCTAAGACGGTTTAGAAGTTTATAAAACGAATTTATTAATTATGAAGTAATAACTAATTATTAATTTAAATTGGCCAAAATTTCGTTTTACACAATATTTGTGAGGCTGATTGAGACAATGAAACAATATCACATCATTCAAAATCCGCCAAAAATGATGCAAAAAAATCGAAACTTAATATTTGGGTAAATTCAACAATCATAAGCTTCATTCACAAAAACACCAAAAATCAGAAAAATCCCATTTTTATCCCTAAATCAGTAACAAATAAGCAGAAATACAATTAAATAAAATCAACCCAATTAAAAACCAGAACAAAAAAATAGGTAAAAATTGAAACTTTACTAAATCAACTGGTCTCTCTTACGACGGACATATCACTTGATAAGAAAACGGGTCAAATACTACCCCACTTGGTAGGACAATTATTTTGGTAGGAACTTTCTTTTTGTCTTACCTATACTATTTGAACAATCTTCAATGAAAGAAGATACATAAATAAATAAATAAATAAATAAATAATCAATCTATTTGACCCATCTTCAATGAAAGACGATACATAAATAAATAAATAATCAATAATCAATAAAGACGGATATATCCGTATTCAACGATAATTTGTGCTACTCAATTCAACAATCAATAAATCAACGTCAAAATAAGCAGAAATACAATCAAACAAAGTCAATAAAAAGGGGGTAAATCACCAAAAAAATACATAAAAATTGAAACTTAAATGCATGAGTAAAACATAAAAAATCAATAGAAAAACAGCAGAAATAAAATTCAACCAACAAATTAAAAAATCAAATTAGTAAATGAAATGGGGTAAACCAACCTGGAATTCAGCGTCTTTAGATAAAGAACGAAATGCAGATTCAAGCTCAGAAAGAGCATACATTAGGGTTTCAGGAACATATTTTCCCCCAAATTTCCCAAATCTCCCAAACGAATCGGGTCGTTGAAGAACATTCAATCTATCATCGATATTCGATACGGCGGAAAGGGTATCTGGTGCCATAACGCAGGAGATTGATAGACGAGAATTTGGGGATTTTATCAAATTGGGGGAAAAATTAGGGTTTCGGCAAGGTTTGAGAAATGGAGTTGATGAGGTCTTGAAGGTGGTCAATGTGGCGGTTGTCGTGGCGGTTGGTGTAGTCAATGCCATATGCTTATAATATAATATTTATATTATATTTTATATTTTATATTATATTATATTATATTGACGAGATGTTGGGATAAATATTTTGATTTTGTGAGTGAGGTGAGAAGAGAAAAGAAAATATTATGTTATGATGATTTATATACAAATATGTAACGTTGTTGTGACTTGTGGACTTGAGGTGGTCAATTTGTGTGAGCCTTCATTTTATTCTACTTTTGTGTGCGGTTTATATGGAGTATATTGTATATTTATAGTAATTCAATTTTTCTTGTGCGACGGTTTTATGTGTGATTAGTAGAGAAGTGATTATTATTTATCAAAAAGTGGTTATTATTGACCAAGTATTCCGCAACTTCACTGTACATAGAGTTTAACGTTTAGTTTTTGTTAAGACAGATATATCTGTCTTAGATATAAAATGAGTCAAAATACTTTCTCATGTAGATAGATAAAATGAATGTTTGTTATGGAGTATTCTTTATGGATTGTGTTCTTTGGTCCCGTCCATTTATTGACCCGTTGTATTTTTGCAGACAAATATGTATATCTCGAAGATTCTTTAAACCGTGAATGATGTGCTTGGATATGAATAAAAGGAGTACATCGTAAATATGTTTATGGTGTCTTGGTTGATGTTATACCATAATATGTATTTGACATGTTTTAAGTTTAAGACTAGTAATGTCTGTTTTAAATGAGACTTTATGTACCATGATTTATGTGTAATTTTTGTAGATGATAAAATGCAGAGGTACCACAAACACAAAATTTAGTAATACAATTATGGATGAACTATATTTACTTATTTGTAAAGCCCATGTGACATTTATGTACACTAGTTGTTGTATGGCGCGCTTCGCGCGCCATACCCCAAGATATTTATATTAGCATAGTTTGATCCCTAGAGTGTAGCGAGCTCACGAAAGTCACTACGATAAGCAAGTGCAATTTCTTTGCAACCGCCACTGTTAGGGTCTAAACGCACTTTTAGGGTTAAAATCATGTCTAAAAACTCATTAGGGTTATACAATATAGATCTCTGTCTGTGAAAGATTGAATCGACATTCATCAAATATAGATCTCTGTCTGTGAAAGATTGAATCGACATTCATCAAGGTTGTACTAATAGAGACCTGAGATTCCTTTTTTAATAATATAATTGGAGTAAAAATAGAAGAAAATCCAAGATTTTTATCCTTGAAAAAATTTTAGTTTTGACATTTAATATCAATTGTTACATTTCCATATACTCTTATTGAGAGCCATGTCGAATCTTGTTCTTCTAAATTTCCGTCTCGTTTTAACGTGAGAAACCTTGATTCTTGTATTAGTTTTGCTTTTGGATTATTTCATGAGAATAATCCAACTTATTAGTGCCCTTCTTATATTACTCTATCCTTTAAATTATTCTAATTTAATCCCCCTATACCAGCCTCCTTCCAAGAACAAACTCGCCTAATTTATTACCGGTTACATTAGGTCACCCTTCTTTATTTATGTCTTATTTGTGTTGTTTCCTTCCATTTTATGCACCATCACTATCTTCACTTTCTTCATCTTCTCCGTTCTCTTTCCTCTTCTCCTTCTTCTTTGCTGTGTCACCTTCATCTTCTTCTTCTTCTGGTTGACCAACCCGCCTTCTCTGACAACCAAGCCATACAACATCACCATGTAGTCATGTACCTTGCTTGACCATCAATATACGAAGTAAACCATCCACCATTCCCACTTTCTTTGACCTTTTTTGACAACCAAACACCATTATTACATGTACTAACGACACCATCGTCATATCTATCATTCGACAAAGTCTTCCTCCTTGCTGGCAACCGTCTCGTTGTTCTAAACTCGGGCTATATATTTTGGGTTTTTTTTCATGTGGTTTTGGACGTGTAGAGCTGGAATTCTTGATGGTCAATTTAATTTAAAGAGTTAACTTCCACTTTTGATTAATTAAAAGTAATTTATGTTTAGAATCTTTACTTATTTTGGTAATATATATAGGTTTCTGTATGTATTAACTGATGGAAATTTGAGGTTTTACCTTCAATTTTTGATTTTCAGATGTTTTTTGTGTCCAACTTTTTTTGTGGGTTTCTCTTGGTTGTAAGTGAATATGATGGGTGTTCTCTAAGGGTAGGTGTTGGTGATGATGCGTTGATGAATTGGTGGTGGTGATCGGTGTGTTCAATGCACCTTTGTTACTTTTTAACCATTAAAAAATAAGGGTAACATGTTGTACAGATTGCCCTTCTTAATAATGTGTTCGGGGAAGGTGGGTGGTATAGGAGGGATTAAATTATAATAACTTAAAGAATAGAGTAATATAAGAAGGGTACTAATAGGTTGGATTATTCTCATGAAATAATCCTTTACTTTTTAGTACATTTAAGCTTCCGATAAGAATGATTTCAACCATAGCGAGATCACAAAAGTCGCTACAACAAAAAATGGGAGCATTTTCTTTTCACATCGTCTTTATAAAAGGGGTCAAAACTCTATTTTGGGGCCACAATCGATTTAAAAAAATTCATCTAGGTTATATAGTATTGATGTTTGTCCGTGAAAGGTTAGATCAAAATATATCAAGGGTGTAATCATTCCATTATAGACCCGAGGCTCTTTTCTTTGAGGGATGTGATTTACGTAAGACAAAAGTACAAAAGAAAGTTAATATTTTTATCATTGATTTAAAAATCTTAAATTATGGCATTCAAATAGTATGGACGTGCACATGCCCCTATTCCAATCCATATTTAAAATTAAGTCTGAATTACATCACAAGTTTTCGTTCATATGCTATGGATGCGCTACAAACATTCAACTAAAATATGTGAAACTTGTTAACTACAATTTTGCTACCTCCAACCGTAAATCTCTTTATTCCGTTTTCTTCATGACTTTGAGATGAACTCCATCGTCCTCATCTTAAAATCAAGATGACTTCATTAGCATTTTATTCGCGCTTTTAAGAAGTCTGGTGATCTCAAACTTTGGGTTTGCTCTCTTCCATTCCCCTGCCATGCATCCCATGAGGATGACATTTCACAAAAGGTGATATGATAAAACAAGCGTAAGTTATGTTAAATAAACAGATCATCTAAAGAAGGAAAGGAAAAGAAAAGAAAAGCAAACTAAAATAGTCTATCTAATTTACCAGTGGGTCTTACTTCAAACGTGGCAACTAATCTTATTGCTTCAGACGGGGCAAACAATGACTAACAGTTTATCCTTCCTATACATACCACAACTTCATGCAACGCCACTGGACCAAAGAACCGACAATGTAAAGCCAACAAATCAATACCACAAAATGAAAGAAACTAACATTACGAGCCTAACGTAATGGGAACAAGTACATTTTTCATAGTTAGGTTAGTAACTTAGGTCCATTTGACAAAGAAAAAGAAACTTCTGAAAAATGAAAAAAATTGTAAGGAAAAGACCATAACTCCATTTCTCTCCTATTTCGTCCCCTCCCTTTAGCCTGCAAACTTGTTCAAGCAAACCCTTAAATGCTCCACAACCTAAAAACAAGAATGTCAAACAGTTTTACTGTGCCTATTCCTTTTTGCCACTGCCACAAATTTACTTATTTACCCAGTCATGTCTGCCACGTCATCATCAAGACATGCACATAAAGCATAGCCAGTTGAAAGAAGAGACCACAGCCATTTAAAAACAATGGAATCGATAAAACATAAAAAACTTTATGTTGGAAATATGTTTGTTGGTCTTTTGTTGGAAAAGGTATCCAGTACAGCCTCTTTTGTAATACAAATACAAAAAAAAATCCAACATGAGGCATATAAATCAAACATGACTTACTGTTATAACACCAGAAGCAGCAGAACACCAGCTTCACCGAACATAGTAGTAGCTACCTCGGTCACAACTCAAATACAGTGGATGGCTGCTATATTGATCACACTAACTCCATGTTCTAAAAATCAATTAGGAGGAATTAGATTTATTTTGACACATGATCAAATATATGTAAACACAGTTTAGAATCCAGATTAAGTTATGTCAATAAGAAAAATAGTAAAGCACCAGGTAAAATGGCTGCAGAGCATCTTGAACATCTTGAACTCAGCCTTCCCAATGTGATTTTCAGCCAACTCGCTTACCTGTAGTTCTGTATACATTGTGTCAATAAGAATATTAGTTCACATCTTTTCCCACCAAAATCAAAAGGAGACAGTATAAACAGACGGAGTAGGTATGATCTAACAAACAATAGGGTGCTCGTAATCAAGTTTTTAAAACTTAATTTATGTTTTTTAAACACATCATGAACACCCATGCCTAAATGCTTGGAACAGCATTTATCTTTCGGTTTCAGACAACAATATACAACATGTCCTTTTTAAGTGAAAAATAAGATGGTTACTAAACATGTGACAACCTCCCTCTGTATTCACATATTCAGCCATTTCCTCTCCCCCTCCCTTTCCCTCTTCCCCGCGTAGGTTCACATATTCATCTTTTCTCTCCTAATTCTGTTAAATGATGGTACTGGGACTCGGACACGGGTAGCATCATCTCATTTTCTGTGTAGTAATCGAAGCTCTGAAATTGGGGAGAGAAAGCATTGACACTGAAATTGATGAATGAGTTACATTTTGATTGGAGAATTAAAATAAATTAGCAAGTATTCCGTATTTGGTACAAGAAGTTTGAGAGCTTTTTTGCCATACTTTTTCCAACGAGAGCCATCCTCAAGATGATCAACCTCACTCCTTGTCTCTTGGTGCTCTATATCTTTTTCTGAGTTGTCTTTTTTGTGTTTTTCCCATCTCTTTCTAACACCAAAACAGAAGATACTTCCGTCAGAGAAAACCTCAGAATAATCATAAATTAGTAATCACACACCCATTTAATTTAAGCACTATTAATAGATGCACAAAACAAGGTCTGTACATCGAAATTGGGATCAACAAATCTGAACATAGATCGAAATCAAGATCTCTTTTCTCACATTTTACAAGTACACCATATTATGACACTTATATCAGTCATGATTCAGAATCTCAAATCAACAAGCATTTACAAAATAAAAGTACCAATTTTGGCATTCAAGCTCTATTCAAATGGGTACCTCTTATGATTATCAAATAACCCCAAAAGCTTGATTCTTTAACTTTAGTATATCACCAATCTTGTTTAAGTTACTACGGTTCACACAAACAATTAAAATAGAGATGGAAATAAAAGGAGGTTGCGAGAGGTCTTAAGTCAAGACGGTCTAAAGCAAAACCTGCCTTCAGCGATTTCAAACCCAACAAAAAAAAAAGAGGAAAAAGAAGAGTGAAGGACTTACTTTTTCTCTAAAGTTTGTTTTTGTTCGTGGTCATGGTCATTAGAAGAGTGGATGTGCTGCTGCTACTGCAAATAAGCATTAAATGCATAAGAAATAGAAGATGAATTAGGTGTTGTGGGCAGATTATTTTGGACTTGATCACTCTTTTCTGTATTCACGTTTGAAGATACTGTCTTAGGTTGAAGGTCACTAAATTACCATTAAAACTTCCCTTGCAAATCCTTTCAGAAAAGCAGAAAAAAGGCCAATGGAACCCATTATGCAGAACAAATTTCACTGACTGGGATAAGAAAATACCACCAATCACTCTATCACTTTGTTCAAGTTGAAATCCTCATTTAAGCATCTCAAAGAGGGACTTCATTAATCTTTTTTCCCAATCGTTACCTTAAAACTAATAAAAATCATCATTAGAGGTTTTGTCCTCAATAGCAAACGCATTAATATGACTACTTGACATGGACTGATACTGCGCAAGGGATGTTTTGTTTAGCCTTTATAGAGATATGCACACAGACACTCTCCAAGAGTTAACAGGTCAAAGCTCAAAGTAAAAAGAAACGTTTTTAAACCTAAGTGCCTGCCATAGCCATAATAGAAGCAAAGTTAATCCTGACTTAATCAAGATACTATTAAGAAATTGTGTGTCAAAAAAATCATACTAAAGTTGGCGAGATTTGGGAATGAATCTATCAATAAATCAGCAGGATGGTTGTGATGAAGCATTCATTATATGAACTCTGGCATAAAACAAATATATTAAGAAAAAACAATACTAAGTAGTTTACTTTTTTTTTTCTCCCTAGGTTAGACCAAAATTCTACAACAGTGTTGTAACAATGTTAATAATAAAGGATCACACAGCCAGTTCCTGATAATTCATGTTGCAGTTCACCAACTACAGCTGAAACATGGAATCCAGAGTTGACATACATTTTTTGCTCCATAAATTTTGAGATTGAACACAATCTAAACATATACTTACACATATATAATACAAGATCGTTATCCACCTGACGCACATAGGTAGTTAGTTTATCAGCTCAAACTGAATTTAATATAGGTGACACAAAAGATCTTAACCGAAAATTTGTGATGTAGGCTTCAATCCCCAATCCAAACTGGATATGAATAGACAATGAGATTATTAGGCCCTTAGCTTGTTTACTATTACCAGAATCTAAGAGAGAAATAAGTTATCACTTGTCTATCACATAATTTGCATTCATACTACCAAAATACAAAAGAGAAACCCTTCAAATCCAATAAACAAGACAAGAGTGAACTTTAAAATGGCCAAAGCCAATACATTGTGGAGAACAAGCTTAACCCAAATCACTACTTTATTAATCACACGCTCTCACCCTACTGAACACTAAAGTACTAAACCCTCGTCACATAGTAGAATACCTTCTGATAAACCCATATTAGATCATTTCCACGAAACAGCCATCTTAGAACGAATTCATCCAAATCACATCTCCAAAATTCCATCATGTCCCTCCACATTAAATCAAGAGAGACAATCTAATAACAATATATAATCATATAATCATATAAGATCAGCATAAGATCAACTTACTGTTCAAATGAACAGTACTAAACGCATCATCTTGCTACTTTTATCGTCAAAACGATGCCGTATGCAAATTGCTCTCACTTTACATGTGCCCTTCACGTTTCCCCTCTCACTCAGTTTCTCTCACTACCCTTGCAATCCCTTTTCTTTCCCTGCAATTTCCTTTCCTCTTTCTCTTTTCTAATTTATTTCCATCTTCTTCTCCCTTCTCCCTTCTCCCTTCTCGGATTTATTTCTGGCTCCACAGCTCAAGGTATGTACTTTTCCCTTTCTTTTCTATCTATTTCCTCAAATATAAAACTCCATCTCTTTCATCTTTTGATGAGGTCATTTTCTATGTCACTTAGCTTCCTCAATCATACATACATCTCACCTTTTCCCTTACTTATGCTTGCCAGGTCCTGCTTCGAACTCATGTGGATGAAGCCGAGGCTCTTAAACAAAAAGTAATCATTCTTTTCTTCTCTTAATTTCGTTTTCATTTTTGGGGAAAATGTTTAATTGATTGATCAATTTCTGATTTATTATTACTGTGTTTTGGAGGATGTGAGGGACGACATCCATCACAAGGATCATGCCCTTTTTAATTTCTTATTAATATTTAACCAAATAATATCATCACTTTTTTTTTTTTTTCAGTTTTTAATCTTTGTTTATTGTTCTTGTTTCATTATGATCCATCTTTGTATTCCCTTTTTGTTCGTGTCAACTTGATTAGTCGTGTTTTATCTTGTTGTTTAAGTTGGGCATTTGTTCGTGATACCGATAGAGCTCCGCAATGCGTGTTTGAGAACTGCTGCGCTTATTGTAGTGCTATCGTACCATGACCTTTTTTTTATTAGGGTTCAGGCAAGTATGATGCTGATGTTGTGATGGAAGTTGTCCCTCACTTGACTGATACGGTGTTTATTAGGGAAATAGATTCGAGCTATGTTTTTTGTTTGCATTTATAATAGGAAAGCAATAAAACCGCATCCAGGTCCCGGTTTTCGTATACCCGAAACTATATACTCAGTTTAACCGGGTCACAAAAAATGATGTTTTAAAAACCGTATACCCGATACGGTTTTCAAAACCGCTCAGCCCTGACTCATCAGGCCAATTGCTACTCATTACCCATGTTTGAGGTTTGTCCACATTATTCGGATCGGAGCTCCGGAAGTAAATGATCCACTTTTTTTGTCTGTTCACTTTCACACACACCTTAATTTCTTCATTCTTTGCTCATATTCAATGCTTTAAACTTGATTAATCTATACTCCCAAATTATCCATAAACTATAATTTCTTAAATCTCTCTTAATTCTTCCTAAATACGCTCTTATCTCATCATTATTGGTAAGCTAATCTATTCTATTTTGATTGATGAACAATACTTTACGTATTTGAATGCTTATTTTTGTATTCTTAATATAATTTTTTTTTGCGCAAAGATTCAATCTTTTGCAATGCATTTGTGTTTCAATCATACCCAGATGAATTAATTAGTTATTTATGAAGTATTATAGGATTTGTGATTATCTTTTGCATAAATTAGGTTGTTGTAATTATTGTTTTTGTATAAATTTATTATTGAGGTGAAAAAAACAAGAACAAAACACATTTTTTGATGTCTAATCCTTTTTTTTTGTAGTAATTAATATTTAAATGTGTTTATCAATGAAAACAGTAAACCCTTTTGGGGATTACAGCTATTGGCATTATCTCAGAATCAAAGTGTGGTAGAGATAGTCTTTAGGGTTTGATAGGGTTTCCTTTGGTTAAGTTGATTTTCAGATTGAAAGTTGAAACCGTCTATTGGACTTTCTCGACTGCATAGTAATTATTGTATGAGACGGTCTCACCGCTGTTGACATTATCTAAGAATCAATGTGTGGAAGAGATAGTCTTTGAGTTTGATAGAGGCTCTTTAACTTACATTGATGTGTAGACTAAAAGTTGCTTTGGCAAGTTCTAGTTGAAGACGGCGGACAAAATCCGTCTCTTCATAGAGAGTTCTCACAAGGAGCAAGTGGGAGGGCAAGTGGGGGAGTGGCTGTGAGAGGTCTTAAGCTGAAGAAGGTCACAAGCAAGACGGATTGTTTTGCCTTAAGAAGTGTTTCTGTAAGGTGTGAGCTGAAACAGCTGGCTGCTCTCGACTTTGCACAGTGACTCATGTATAAGACGATCTCACATGTGAGATCAACCCGAATTATTATGTATTCCTCAATTATCATTTAATCATATGCCCAGTGAGGTTGTCTTGCATGTAAAACATCTCATATTGCACACGGAGAGCTTTTTATAGTGCCAATAGTAATCATCATAGTCAAACTGTCAAAGGTAGCAACTTGTGCTTTGTTATGGAGCTCTTTAGTTATCAAGCTCCAAGGAATGATGTAGGTGTGGTTGTATCTGTGTTTTGGGTTCGGCATTGAAATTATCGATTTGGTTATGTCTTGGGCTCTTGAATGCCATGTACATGATGTTTGGAATAAATATTCTTCTCTTGGGTTCAATCATATACGTGTTTCACTTTTAAGATCTGGGTGTGTTTACAATATTCATGGTTATATTATAGTCATATGTGTGTCTGCAGTCCCTGGGTATGGTTACATGTTCATAATTATATTCTTATGGTGTCTTCAGATGAGTCCATCTGTGGTTGGCAAACCTCCAATGGGGCGCCATGGATCTGGGCGATCAATCTCCTCTGAGAGAGATCGTAGTTCACCTCCTCGTAGAAGAGAAAGATCCCCTGTTGCAAATTCTCGTCGTAGTCCACCCCACAAAGATAGATCCCCTGCTCGTCATAAAAGCTCGCATAGGGACAAGGGTGGATCTCCATCTAGGGAGAGGCATTCCGGTCGAGCAAAATCTCCCACACGAGAATCCCGCTCTCCTGATTCCAGATCCCTGTCACCTAGGACTAAAAGGTTGAGAAGAGCTCAAGCTGAAAAGGAGGCTGATAGAGAAAGGAACCATGAGAGAAACCATGGAAAGGGAAACAATAACCCTAAACATGAGCGAAGTTACAAGGAAAGAGACGCTGAGAAAGATGTGCCTAAGGAACGAAGGGAGCGGAGGTCCGAAAGAGAAAGTGAAAGTGAAAGACCAAGAGATAAAGACAAAGACAGAAGTCACAGAACAGGAGATACAGAAATAGAGAAAGACAGAGATAGAGATGCAGTGGCTCGTACATCATCAAGATCAAAACACAGGCAGTCAGAGTCACCTTCTGATCGCCATCATCATCGCAAACGCCCTCATTCTCGATCACCACCACCGGCTTCGCGCTCTAGAGTTCCTCACGAGGTGTCCGGTGATATCCAAACCTTCACTTTGCTTTTGACTTGAAAGCTTTTCGTCTTCTTTTCTAAGTCTAATTTTTGTGATCGGCAGTTAGATTATAAAAGTTGGTTTTCATTATGTGCTGCACAATTTTCCCCGAGGAATAACATATTTTTTAAATCAAGGATTTGAAAAAATATTTTACGTGCACCCATCATGCTATGTCTACTAAGCTGTGCTTAGTTTTCTCTTGTGGATTAACCTATTTTGTTATGAGCCTGACAATTGCCAAGTTGGTGTCATCGAGTGTGTATCAAATTAAGCTGTACTCTTAAAAAAGATCACAAAATAATATTGGCCTGTGAGTTGTCCATTTAATTTAATCAGTAGGGTTGAAAAGTTTTTGGGGAATAAGGCTTTGTTGTTGCTGCTGTTTGTCTTAAAAATATATTTTCAGTTTTTGTAGGACATATTGACATGTCATGTTGTGTATCTAATCCTTCGTATTGTATCTAAACTTCAAATGCCATTTGGGCTTTGTCTCAGGATGACGATACAAGAGGAGCTGAGCACCAGTAAGCATCTAATCGAAAATCTTCTGTGTAGTAGTGTTCCTTCTCATTAATGGTCTATAATGCTGTCTGATCAATCTCTGATAGCTAACTAGTTTACATGCTATATATTCTATCTGAATACCCTGTTCATCTGATTTTGTTACACCACATGGCTGTTTAGCCATGCCTGTGACTCTGTGACTCTGAGGATATACCACTCGGACAGAAGTGGCCGCCTGAGTGTATATTTGAAGTTCTTTTTGACAATTGATAACTTTATTGTTATCGTGCTTCCATAGTTTTATTATGTCTGACTTTTACGTACTTATGTCACCTCCAGTTTTTTATCTACATTCATTTGATGTAGCCGAAGTGCTGATTCTTTATACCCCTCTAGTTCTTGGAAAACTCCTAATGAATTTTTTATTCAATACTACCCAAAAAAAAATATTAGGTATCTCTCTCCTTCTAAATTTCTATTAGTTCTTCTGTCTTAAGTGAATGATTTTATTTTGGCCAATTTCATTTAACTAAGTAGCTCAAATAGACAGTACAAGTATAAGGATTGATAGCTTTAGAAGAATCGCGGGGAGAATTAGTTTTGTTTACTAAACTAGATTTGTTGAATATTTTTTCGAGGTTAGTTTCTACTCCCTCCAATCCAATCCAAACTACCCACTTGCTTTTGGGTGGTCTTCGAGGCAAGGCTTTAACCGCATTTTTCTTCCTTTATATATAGAATTATTTTACAAAAAATATAATTTTATGAAAGAGATTTCCGTGACAAAACCAAATATATTACTTCCGTCTTTCAAAGTTCTATATATCCCGATCTATAAACGGTCAAAGTTTTGAAAGTTTGACATCTAAAAAGCAAATGGGTAGTTTGGATTGGATTGGAGGGAGTATATTTGTGTGTTATCAATAGGAATTAGAAGAGAAGGCGGGCACAAGTTGCTCGCTTAACCTTATTGTCCGGATGTACTTTGGAAACAGTTGTGGAACTGAATATCAATGACATTCTTGTCAAATTTCTCACTTTGTTCATTCTCTTTGCTGTTTGAAGATTCAGTAATTTACTCTTTTTTAAAAGACATTTAACACCACCACCAACAACAACGACAACAACATTACCTTTGTGCTAACAACACATATAGGCTGTTTCCGAATGACCCAAGATGAAAATTGTCTCGAGAACTACATTGAATGGCCTGAATGACCGATACTTCATAATAAAAAGAAGCGCAAACAGTCTTGTGAGCCGATATAAAGACATTCGATAAGAAAATATTTCAACAATGTCCTTAAATGTTGCCGCAATTGTAGCTTGTGTGAGCCCTTGAGGCATCCGCGTAAACATTGCTTTTGTGTTTCAGGGCAGTTAGCTTCACTGATCGTATTATTTGTATGAGTTGCACTCGTTTTAGTTTTCTTTTAAATTTTTAATAGAATCCTTAAACACCTCACCCCAACATAACAAATAAGCTTAGTTAATTTTGTCAATTTTCTTATATTTTTACTTGCTTCTCAGAGACGATGAAAACGATGCAGTAGCGCAGATGAAAGCAGCTGAACAAGCATTGGAAACTAAGGAAAAGGTGCACCTCGCTTCAAATCCTTCTATATGTTCATGTTTGATGATTTCAGCACATCTCTCTCTCTCTCTTTTTTTTTTTTGCTGATATTTTTTCGCGAATTTATGTTTTTTTGGTTCAGTTTCTTTATTTAAACCCTTTTTTTCTTCTTCCAGGCAAAACCTTCATTTGAACTATCTGGAAAGCTTGCTGAAGAAACCAATCGAGTTAGAGGTGATTTCTAGCTCTTTTAGTTTTGTAATCTGGTGCTCTTTTTCCGAGACATTGCTAACTTAGAAGTTAATACTCTAAGTAACTAGATATTCCTGAAATATTCTCATGATTCCACATTTCTTGAATAATTATTTCAAGGAGTGGTATGTAAAGGAGCAATGAATTGTCTGAATGACATGATCGTTGCCACCTTCAATAAGAATCTCTGCCTGAAAAGGATCTGATGCTTCTGGTATCAAGAAGAGTCATACCACGGCAGCAATGGGATATTGATTGCACTGGGATTAGATTATTGTTTTTACAAGCACTTGAAGTAGTTGAAACCTTCAGCTAGGTTTAATATAGATATATAGTTGAACACAGCCCTCATTAGGTTCTAATTTATTGAGATTGTATATGGCAGGTGTTACTCTGCTATTCAATGAACCTCCTGATGCCCGTAAACCTGATGTTAGATGGCGCTTGTATGTTTTCAAGGGCGGTGACGTGCTAAATGGTAAGATGGAAAAGTTATTAGCCTACGGAGTATTTTATTTTTGTTGCCTGTTGATGGCTTCTTGTATTCCTTCTCTTTTCCTTCCCTCCTGTCCCTCACCCCGATCCATCTTTCTCCTCCAAAGGAGGCCCTAGCTTTTTGTATACATGAGTATGTCATTAATCGTTTCCTAGTTCCTACTCAACAAGTGGAATTGGCTTATTGAATATGGGTGTCTAGTTTCCTCTACAGGGTATACAATAAATAACTAATATTAACCCGTTTACTGTTTAACAGAACCGCTTTACGTGCATCGTCAGAGTTGTTACCTCTTTGGTAGAGAGAGGAGGGTAGCAGATATCCCTACTGATCACCCCTCTTGTAGCAAGCAACACGCCGTTCTTCAATACCGGTATGTCAAATACTAGCTACTTGATGTTCAATATATTTTAGGAGAGCCTTTTATGACGATGTAGTTTGCGCCAGGCAAGTGGAAACCGAGCGCCCGGATGGGATGATGTCAAAGACAATAAAGTATGGTTTCTTTGCCCCAGTTTCGTCCTGCAATCAGCTAATTTGTTACTAAGAGCGGTTTTGAACTCGTTTTATATGCTCATTAACAATCATACTATTTCTAATTGATATAGGCCGTACTTGATGGACTTGGGAAGCACAAACAAGACCTTTATTAATGTGAGTAGATACCGATTACTTCATTTGCAATGTGCATCTCACCTTTTGTATAAACTGAGTTGGAAAGTCTCGAGAGGCCTTGGAAGAATCACCAAATTATCTGATAAAGTTAATATTACACTTCATTTCTCTTTTTAAATGATAATTTAATTGAAATAAAGACGATTATCTAGCCTTCTCAAAAAAAGACGGCACGAATGTATTAATTCAGTTTAATAATGGATTTTGTAGCTAGGGACCTATTCTTAGAATCTAGTGAAACTGGCGATGAGTGACTTGATAAATTTCGTGCGATCAGCTAATTCTATGAGCTCTTGTGACAGGAATCCCCAATTGAACCTCAGCGTTATTATGAGCTATTTGAGAAGGATACTATAAAATTCGGGAATAGTAGGTAAGGATGTAAGACTTGAACGGCTGTTCGACTGCATTACTTTTTTCATAAATCTGTAATCCCCACTAATGGTCGCTCCCTTGCATCATTCGTTTTCCATGTGTCAATTAGTTTCTTCTGCTTTTAGTAACTCGTGAATGTCTTGTTTTTGCAGTCGTGAGTATGTGCTTCTACACGAGAACTCTATGAACTGATCTTCCCGAGTTCCAGTTCATGCTACCGTTTACATTTGCTTCCTAGGTTAGTTGAGATAGAGTCTTAGTTCATAGTTGGTCTTATTTTGTTCCCTTTTCAGAGCTTATGATGTAATGAGAGGGTATTGCACGAGTTTTGCCTAGCATGGCGATTTGACAGTTCGTGTTATTTAGGCTTTTGTACTTCCTATGTTTTGTACAAAATAGTTGTGGCTTGAAGTCACTATTTAAGACACTACGACAAACATTGTTCAAGTGCTTCAACGACTTCAGAAATGACTGTATGCAATCTTATCCGGTTAAAGAGATTGTTTTGGACGAATTTATAAGAAAGTTGAGTAGAGAATTGCATCAAAAAAATGCCTACTTCATGATTCTACTTTGTTCTTAAACTACAACTGTTGCAAGTCATAAGCTGAAGAAGAAACTGTTGTCAGAAGAAACTATTATGTCTCACAGTAGACATTTCACGTAAAGTTATGCTCCTTTCTCTTTTGGTCCGTAATTGGATAATGATACTAACGATAAGGAAAAACAATATTCCCTCAGTCCTAAATTCACCACGTTCTGAATTTGTAGCCGAGAGTTATGGCCACTTAAAATTTATCGGTAAAAAAAACTCTCATTAACCATAACTCCCGGCTACAAATGTGAAATTGGAGATTTTTTTTACAAACTAACAGTAGTCAAATTACGTGTCATGTAGCCTAGTCCTATTAGGACTAGTTAGTTATCTTTATTTTTTTTAGTAGGGGTATAATAAAACACAAATTCTTATTTCAGACGGACCATTTCCGTCTGAAAAATAAGACAGGATTATGTTGCCACTTTTTCATAAAATGTAACCACAGCTTATATCAATTTGTTTTCAATAGTGGTTACATCTAACTATAAAATGGTTACAAAATCTCGTCTTATTGCTTCAGACCAAAATGGTCGTCTGAAGCAAGACCAACTGATGTATGCAAATAAGGCACTTATTGTGCCATTAAAAGTTTTTTAGATAGTTGTAGCAGCTTGTCTCACTGAAGACGGATACTATCTGTCACAAGCGGAAAATAGATAGTGTCCCTCTTACAATATGCAAGTGGGAGGGCAAGTGGGGGGATCCATTTGCCATCCATTTGCCTTCCCACTTGCATATTGTGAGAGGGGCACTATCCGTCTTTAGCTTGTGACGGATAGTACCCGTCTTCAATGAGAATTTGTGTACTTAAAGTTATAAATATGATCGATTGCATTCTTTATTTTTATTGAAGTAAGAATATAAATTCAGAAAAATCGATCAAGTTAATCACCAAATTCTAGATTTGAGTAGCACTTCAAATCTCCTTGGAAGTTAAATCCTTTATTTTATTGTTATTCCATCATTACCTTGACGCGTTTTCAAAACCTTGCATAAATGTAACCCTAATCTTAATCGCTTCCACCAATTCATATCAAGGGTACACTTTAAAAAAACGTAAAAATTGCAAATGAGAAAATGTATAAAACCAGGCAAACTAATTAGCTAAGTATGAAAAATGAAATAACGTCATTAAGTAATACCGAGTCTTAATACCAGTCTCTCAAAATACAATCTTAATAACACTCTCTCGGATACGATAAACCCGATAAAATAAAATGACATGACCTTAAGAAAAAAAAACAAAATTAAGAGTAAATAATTGTATTCGAAAAACCCTATGTCCAAATTAATCATCATAATACATTCTTGATACCCCATCCCTCAAATTCACTCTTTAACCTTCATAACACTGAAAAAACTACACTGAAACCTTTAAAGTATATAATCCTATGTTTTTTCTTCTAATTTCTATTCTTCATTACACTTTTTTCACTTGTATCTTAACTGATTTTATTAAAGAATGCATCTTTTTAAAATGTTGGTTGTTTTTTTGCAGATAAGAAATGATAACTGTTTTGAAAGTTCCAGGAACAGTTAATCTTCAGGTGAATTCAAGGAGATTTTCTGGTTTTAAAGGGAAAAATCCCAGTTATCAGAAAATGGGCAAATCTTGTTTTTCAGTTTCTGCAGTTATTTCTACTGAAAATGTGGATAAATTGGTTGTTCAACCCAAAAATGTTGCAATTCCTGTCATGGTAATTAATTAATTACCCTCTTAGTTTTTTTTACTCTGTCCGTCCCAATCATTTGTTTACCTACCCTTTAATTAATTATTTGCGAGAAGGATTTTAATTGAAGCTAAACAAATGACTGAGTCGAAGGTATTAATGTATATGTATATGCTCTCTTTGCTCAATACAATTTCTGTGTGTTTCGGGTTTTGTATTGTATTGTTTTGTTTTGTGTCTTCATACATTACTGTAAAAAAGTTTGCTGAAATTGTAATTGTATGTCACCTCTATTTAAAGATTTTTGTCAGGGTGCAGTGCTTATTGATTATAGTTTACCTTATGTTTTAGCTAGGATTCGGGGTTTGGGTTAGCGTATGATTGTGGGTTTTAAGATTGGGAGTTGTTTTATTTTAATGAGTTTAAGATGTTTTTGTCAATGCTATCAATCACTACAACTATATCGCGTTTTACATAGGGTTGTAACATTGAAATAAAGGGTCTGAGCTATTCAGTTTTCGTGTTGCGTAGCTGCTCTATATCCTTTCACAAATTCTCATTGAAGACGGGGCATATCCGTCTTCACCCAGTCTTCAATGAGACCAACTGATATCCATTTGGTTTTGTTCTGATTTATTTTGTTTAGGTAAAGAATGGTGCATCAGTGGGGTTTAGGAGACTTCTTTTCTCAATACTTGTTATCTTATAGACTTAGACTGTAGTCAAATCCTTGATTTTCTGGACATGTAACTCAAAATTTTTACTAGGTCCGCGGAATCAGGATCTAGAACTTGAGGTAACAGTTTTTTGCAACTTTTTTGTCTAATAAGAGATGCAACCCGCGTAATAAGTAGGTGTGAGTTTTGAACTTGACAACTAGTGTGCCCAATGCCTCAATCATAATCTCGAGTAGCCAATGCTCTATTCTTGAATGATTAGATGGCCACACAAGTGACATAACATGGGCCCCCGAATCCCAACGGTTTCTCATTGTTGGCCAAACTTGGTTAGCAAATTCTATTTTTTCTTACAGCGTCTGGGATTCGAAGTAGTACCTTCTACCTCTTGCAATAACGTAGCCCCGTGTTTGGCTAGAGACCGTACTTGGCAAATTTAACTGTGTCTGTGTCAAATGGAACCAGTCTGAAGGAGAGGGAGATCACATATGCACTAGAACTTGTTTGTCGACGCCAGTAATAAATTCTTATACTGTATTAGATAGTCGTGATGCTTTGGTTGGTCTTTGATCCTCAAACAACTAAGCCTCCTTTGTTGAAAACGTGCTATGCATTTTTTCCCCTTGAATATGATATACTCCGTATCTGGTTGGCATTATAATCTTTTTCTATAAATTTACTGTTTTAGCTGATCTTGAAAAAAATATTACCCTTCACTACTTCTTGTCAAAAGTAGGCGGAAGCCAGTGGCGTGGCTGATTGGGAACCATATTACCATCCTTTGCTCCTTACACCGTCAAAATCAATGTAGATTTTATGTAAGGTTGAATATTTCCTGTAAGTGAGTTTTCAACTAAGCTGACCAATGAAGGAAAATCTTTAACTGGCTTTCCGATGCTTATTTCAGGCAAATGACTTCGTTAGCCGTAATTTTTGTAAAGTATTGTTCTCAATGAATACCTATATAGAGACATAATCCTCATTCTCCTCATATGTAAAACCAAATGCCAAAATAATTCATCTTATGAGTGATTTTTTGAGGTGTTAAAAGAAGGGCAAATTGCTGCTCATTTGACTATTACGTCTTGTTTGTTGGATCTAATTTTTATTTCTGCAGAAACTAGTTTCTTGTTATAGTTATTTGTTGAGATGAAAGTATCTCGAGTTTCCATCAAATGCGTGTACTCTATTTGTAGGTAAATAGTTGCATGGGCAAAATGGGGAAGTCAGTTATTGAAGCAGCGGTTAATGCAGGGCTTCATATAGTCCCGGTGTCATTTGGGGCTGCTGAGGAGAGTGGTCAATCGGTTCAAATTGGCGGCAAAGAAATTCAAGTGCATAGTCAATCCGAAAGAGAAGACATTCTTGCCTCAACATATGAAAAATATCCCAACCTGGTTGTGGTGGACTATACCGTGCCAACTGCAGTAAATGGTAATCTTAAAGATAGTTTAAATATATGGAATTTCTTTTACTTCGAAATCAATATGGTTGTAGAGAACTAGAGATGTAGTCTCTTTCCATCTTGCATTTACAAAAATGGTAGTTGCGGACTTGCGGTTTTATTGCGAACCCCACCTGCAAGTCGGTCTATTAGAAAATAATGATCAAGGTTAATAATTATAAATTCATGATTTGCAGATAATGCTGAACTATATTGCAAAGTTGGGGTTCCCTTTGTGATTGGAACTACTGGCGGTGACAGGGAGAGACTCTACAAGACTGTGGAGGATACGAACAACTATGCCGTTATATCACCTCAAATGGGAAAGCAGGTTGACATTCTTTGAGTTTTTTTAGCTTTAGCCAGTTCCATATTCCTTTGTGTGGTTTGAGAATCTCATCTGAATAATACTGTTTTTTCTTAAAGGTTGTCGCATTTCTAGCAGCCATGGAAATCATGGCCGAGCAATTTCCAGGAGCTTTTACAGGATATTCCCTACAGGTATTAAAGCATGATCTATTTACTTAATAATCTTTTGGTTTCTGACATGGTGCAACATGGGGCTTGCGGCTTGCCTACTTGTTGGATGCTCAGCTCATGAATAAGAGGTCACTGGGCTGACCCGTTACTAGTTAAACTGCACCCATCACTGGTAGGCAATCTGTAAGTTTCACTTTGAACCGTCAAAGAGGTTTATGGTATGCCTAGCCTTTGACCTAAACATTTAAGAAGCAACAGAAATCTGCTCATGCATCCTATCATATGCGGTTAATATCAATTTGGTTGGATACGTTGCATTTTCAGGTCATGGAGTCTCATCAGTCCAACAAAAAAGATGCATCTGGAACTGCAAAAGCTGTCATCTCATGCTTTCAGAAGCTTGGGGTGAACTTTGATCTGGATCAGGTAAATTGACCTTTGGACATCAATGACTACCATAATAAGGACCCTTTCAGGCATTTGAGCAATCATTGTTATTCTTTGAAGTTCGAACGGCTCCAAGGTAGAGTCTGAGTGACATGTGACATAGATGATGAAGAACTTGGGAAACATTATCTTTGCTTTTCATCTTAGTATTATTATTATTACTCCTATTACTCACTACTATTTTTTATTTGCATGATTTTGTCAAATTCCTCACATTCACTACTCTTAAAATGTCTCAGATACAACTAGTAAGGGATCCCCAACAGCAAGTAGAGATGGTCGGTGTCCCTGAGGAACACCTTTCTGGTCACGCATTCCATTTGTACCATTTAACATCACCTGATCAAACGTAATACCCGCTCCATATCTGACCTCCCGTCTTTTCCTTTTTTTTCCCCAACAACCAAGTCTAAGTTGTTTTTCATTGCAACTTTTTTTTTTGCTTTTCAGGGTATCCTTTGAATTTCAGCATAATGTGTGTGGAAGATCAATTTATGCTGAGGGCACAGTTGATGCAGTGCTTTTCTTGGCAAAGAAGGTGAGATTCCCCTTATTTCGGTCTCATATTCTTTTTTTTTTCTCTCTTATTACTCAAACCCGTCATACATGTGTGTGTCTAAGTGTTGGTTCTTAGCTGTTATAATAGAATTAGAGAAAAATCCTCACTTATTTTTTGTGTTATACCCATATACGACTGTCAAGTGTCTAACCCAAGCACGCATGAAAGAGTTTGAGAAATATATTTGCAACATGTGAACACTTAGGCATTGATTCTATCAATTATAACACAGGTGCAATCCAAGGCTACAAAACGGATCTACAACATGATTGATGTCTTGCGTGAAGGAAACATGCGATAGATTGCTTCAGTAACGCGACAATTTTCTGTTTCAACTTCATCGAGTTTTGAATATGCCGAGCAAATCCGAGTACTAGTTATGTTTTTTTGTTTATGTATTTGGATTTTGTAGGAATTTCAGATATATAAGGCTAGATCATTATATTTGTCAGATGCGGCGTTATTTGCCTTTGTAATCTGAACCCCTTAATTTGTAGCCTTACACATTACATTACATTTTGTAATCGTAATTTGTTTTATGAATGAGCTTAATGTTTGGTTTTCTCCACTAGATACTAGTTTCATGGTAGAACTTGGCCTAACTCTTGTGTGCAGCAACACCTGTCTGTTTTACTCCGTTCGTACTATAACATCAAACAGAGCTGAACTGGTACTGACTCAGCCGTATTCTAACCTAGCTTAAACTGAATCACTTTGAGGTTGGCCTAAGACATCTTCAGGAAAGTTAACATTCATCTAACCAATGGGAAAACCAAAAAACCCGATTTAACATTCATATCCAAAAACTCGATTTCTCTCCTACAAAGGGAATTGGGGTTTTCTGTCATTAATATCACAAAACTCAATTATCTACTGCAAACTGAATGTAAGAAAAGGGGATCAAGAATAACCAAGCCGCCTGATCTAGACTAAGCCTTCTGTGCTCTGAAATTGAGGATGAAATCTTTAATCTCGTCGTTAGCTCTGTCAAGAGCAGTCCGTCCGTCAGCATCCTTAACATCGTAATTAGCTCCGGCTCTGAGTAGTTCCTCGATCTTTGGTTTATCGCTTTCTGAGGCAGCCAGCAGGAGCAGGATGTCTACTGGGTGTATGTTCTCATTCAAAAGCGCTTCCATCTTATCGTATGTCCCCTCCACAGCAAGCATTCCCATGTAGTTAAAGTACTGCAAAATCCATTCACATTTCAAAATTACCGACTAAACTAGTTGACATTATCTCGACGAGAAAAGAAAAGAAGGGAAAAGCAAGCAAGGAAGCAAAACCTGTTCAACATCATCTCTATCGAAATCGTCACGAGACTGACTACCATAAATACCAGCACCTTCAGCATCAACACCATTCTTCCCAAACTTGAACCAACATTTAGCTCTTCCACCATTGTTGGGTCCCACCTTATTGGGCTTCAAGCTCAACCCATTTAGCCTTTTGGAGCAGCCCACAAACCCATTTAGTAACTTGAATTTGTGACAAGTTGATTGAGAGTATGATGAGTAGTATATAGGGAGATGGATAGAGCATGAAAGTGAAGCCATGGTTTGTTTGTTTATCTCGTCTTTCTCTCTCTAAAATCTGTCCACTACTTATATAAGGCCCAAATCTTGGAGAACGGATAGAATGTGTGTAAAGAGTAGACCCATAGGGCCATTAGAGATTCTCCCTTGAGACGGCACTATCTGTCTTAAGTTTAAGACGGATTAAGTAAATTTTACTATTTGTGTATATAAGACAATCTATATTATTTTTCCTATACACTCTTGCTTTTGTTTTATATACATAAGTGGCATCGTATTTGACCCGTCTTAAGACGGATATTGCCGTCTTAAATGAGAATTTGTATATGGTCAATTGGTCATATCGCCCATACAGTGGCCATATGTTAACCTTTGTGTTATCCAATTGGGTTGTTTAAAACCGTCTTAAGTTAAGAGCTCATACAATTTCGCGTTAGTTAAATCAGTAATGAGTTGCATCTTAATTTAGGACGGCCTTAAGTCTTAACCAAGAATTTGGGTTGTCCTTGTGCTCAAATCCAACTCCTTAAAATCATTTTTTGCCATATATTATTAGCTTTAATTAGTTTATCGGTTTTTCTAACGTCTGCCGATTTAGGGGAACATGGAAAAATACTTGGAATGTTTGGCAATATATAAGCGCTATAACATTTGATATATTGATATATATATGCTGAAAATGGGAAATATAGTACCATCCAATTTTTACACTAAATAGTTCAACAATACATTTATCCCAGCAAAGGGAGCAGAATTAAATTCCTATGGCTACTATCTATAGCTTGATCCTTACTAGAAGCAACACAGAAGAATCCGAACACAAGATAATAATTTTCCGACCATGTAACAAATGAATTACCATCTTCATTTTGGTGAACTGTAATGTTTTATAGCTCCCCAAGGTAAATCTGTTTATAACGACTGCACGAACTAACAATAGGCAACTTCGGGTGGAATTAAGACACATTCGTTAACGGATCCAGTATGGCCAGGGAGCTCGTACAGAATACAACGAGATGTTTTGTCCCAAATGTAGACCATTTTAGTAAGTTCTTCTCAAAGTTGTGCTGGTGGTCTTCTAGGACCTTTAGACACCGGTTCTGAGGGGAGTATGGATGTATGCTCCAAATGCAAAGCTTGCCATCCATGTCATTAGTCAAGAGATAAGACCCATCTGCACTTAGGGACATACCGGTAATCATGTCTTGGTGCCCTTGAAGGGTCATGGTCACCTCATTTTGCGAATATCTCATATTTTGATACCGCTGTCAATTCCACCTGTGTTAATTTTGTCGGATGCATCCGAGAAGGACACAGCCGTGATTTGGTACTTGTCTGGGAATGTCTGAATAGCGCCTCTCTGGCGCATGTCCCACAGCTTTGCATTGCCATCATCAGACCTGCTCACAACAGAGGTGGGCCCCTCCGAGGAGCATTGTTTAGCCAAACGAAGAATGTTCAGCCATTTTCTTAATTTGTTTCCCAATTTCGACGTCCCATGCCCTCACCGTCTTATCAGGGCTGGCTGAGATGATCTGGGCCCCATCGGTAGTCCAATGAAGGTCAAGGATAGCATTTTTACGTCCCTTCAAAACCATAAAAATATTGCAGTCTCCATGCACATTCCACAAGAATTTTTCTCAATCGTGTGAACCCGATGCAATTACAGTACCTGCCGGGTTAAACTTCATGGTGTATACAGCACTTTAATGACCAGTCAATAGCATTATGGATGATTCCAAGCTTGAAGTCCACTGCCTTCCATTTGGACCGGGGCTTGAGGAGCATTGTATGGTACAGCAGACTACTCCATTTCCGGCCTTGGACCAGCCACGGATAGAGTGCTTTCACTATTGTTAGTTGTAGCAAGCATCATGTCTTCTGTGTAAATGTTTCAAAGCACAAAAATATTATTGCCAAACAAAGGCAGAATATAAAGAAAGACTCAGATAGCTTAATAAAGGAAATATTTCCTGAAGATAATCAGGAAATGCCTGTAAATGAATATGAAAGTTCCATCGAACGTAAACCACTGTTAACCTCAAGAACATCTAACCAGAGTCAAAATTAGTTTCATACAATGAGAATGTTTTTAAGGTTAACGTTAAATCTCCTCACTGTTGTGCTAAAGTTGCCCCGTCTAGACCTGCTGTTCACACACAAGCTTAGGCTTTCAAATCTTGCTCCCTCTTATTTTTGATTTTAAGATCCGCCAGTACTGTTAATTATCAATATACAAGCATGGTTACCAGATTTGTTATGAATACGCCCTTGCCGATTCGCGATTCATTCTTTCAGAATGTGTGTTTTATGTATTTACAATAAGCAACATGATAGAATTTGCTCTTAAAGATACACAATTCGTAAGGTACCCGAGCGAATCCGGTAATCCTATATACTATATAGTATATACATGAGTGCTAGAATACAACATCTGCTACTTTATGCGAGTGGGTGATAGAGAAGTTAAAAGTTTTTCAGTGAGCTAATGGCAAGAAAAAAGGAGGAAGAAATCCAGCCGAGATAGGCCCGAAATGGTAATCTAAAACTACAAATCAAATTTGATTTAAACCAACCAAGAATTTGTTTGAAATCCCTAAATTCCTTTCTTCTACAGAGAAAGCGGGTAATCGTCTTAAGCGCAAAATACTCGGGAATCAGTATACCAGGCCTGATACAAGTGACCTAAATCTCCAACTGAATACCCACCAACTAAAAGCCGAACAAAAGCCCTCAATTCTTCAACAACCAACCATGCTCTGTCCAAGCTGGTTCACTGTTTTTTTTTCAAAATTCCCCCTAAATAACAATTAAAACTACACGATATCCTTATAAAAAATGCAATGAGTAGGAAATACTTCAACTGATTGCATAACATTCTTGGTTTCGGGATATATTGGACTAAACCAAAAAAAATGCCAAATCGAAAAATTATTGACCAAGATAGAAAAAGTATCATATAAACGTAAAAAAAAACTCTTCCGTTAAAGCGGGTTAACTACATTTTCCAAAATCCACTGACAGACTTAGAAAATGTAGCTTGGGGACATCATCAACAACAAGAACAACATTACCCCATGCCTCGGAAGCTCTCGCAAATTGCTGGGTAAGGAGAGTCGGGTGTAAATTTGAGATATACGAAGTATATAGATAGAATAAAATGAATGAAAGAGAAGGAAGGAGGAGAAAGAAGGGACCTTGAGTTGGTAGTGTTTAATGGATTGTGGTTGAAGAAATTGGTTGATATATTCCATATACTTCAAGTCTGGAAAACCAACCTTTTGTTTTGCCAGGACTACACCTAGAGAGGATAATGGTGATTAGGAATTATGATATCTAGACAAATCAATTAAGTTGTTTGAGTATTTTTTACTGCCTAATTTCCTAGTAACTTTCTCGCCCTATGACTAACTCACTCGTCGTTGGACTAGCAGTGAGTCACCCAGTCGCACCATCGATCAGTCATTAATAAGTTTGCAACGAAAGCTCAACCCATATTAAGCAATTTTTTCGCCAGCCTGATATTAAGACAGCAAAGGTGAGACCGAACTGTAACACCTCTCTTCATTTCTCCATCACAAATCATAGTAACTCGATATCCCCCAGCCCTCCCCCATTATCGACAACCCACGAGGCCAAGAACTAACTCAAAGACCTAACTAATGTGAATTACGCAAAGTCGTACCACCATCCGAAAGCCTCTCACATGACAAGCATTGCCTTTCCCAACTCCTAATCCCCTTATTTCCCTAATTAGTAAAATTCCAGCTTGTCTTGCTTGTGGCGGTCACAAGCTTGTGGCCTCTCACAACCCTCTTTCCCTTTCCCTATTACTTTAATCGGGTGTGCGTCATCACAAGCTCGTCACCGTCACAAAAGAGAATTTATATTAGTAAAATTCCAGCTTATTCAACTCCAAAATAATTAATATTTATCCAAAAATATCGAAATTCTTACAATTCCATCCTCACAGCTTAAACCCATCAAATTAAACCACCCCTAGAAGCATAATAACTTAAAATTTCTCTTAGTTAATTAATCAATTAATTAATTTTAGGGTTAACATATACTACAAAATTACAGATTACAGATATACAGTACTTCACAAACATAATCCAAACTTTCCTGTATTAAAAAACCCTAAATATAAT
The DNA here is from genome assembly GCA_022085475.1 of Heliosperma pusillum. NCBI lineage: Eukaryota > Viridiplantae > Streptophyta > Magnoliopsida > Caryophyllales > Caryophyllaceae > Heliosperma > Heliosperma pusillum. The sequence goes on along the minus strand of JAIUZE010000976.1, from coordinate 47,924 downwards.
TAATCAATCTAAAAATTCACCCCTAAAATACGTTTTCTAAACAAAATCAACAAATTTAATTCATCAAGTAAAGAACTTCAAAATAAGATAATTGAACAGCACAAATACTTGCAAAAGCTGTCTTACACAAGTACATTAAGTGATGTATTAAAAGATAATTAATTAAATGCGTAATTAGAGAGAGTAGGTATTTCTTAAGACGGATATACCTGTCCGAAACTAGAAGGGTCAAGAGAGTGGAAAAATGTCACAGGAAGATTTTTGAATTTTTAGAAAGAGAACGAGTGCGTTAGTGTTAAGGGGTCCTAACCAGTCAACTAGTGAAGTACGAGGTGTTTAAACGGGTCGATTGAGTTGGGTTGTAGTCGGATCAATTCAAGTTTTGGTCATTTTATTCCGTAACCATCTAGGTTGGTCGCGTTGTTTTGGATTCAAGTTGGTTTAGTGATTAGTTATCTAGGGATAATAATTAGTAATTTAGTTAATTAAGTTTGAGCCTGATTGGATGGGGTCAAGTTAATTTGAGTTCCGGGTCAAAATCGTGTATTGTGTTTATTACGTGCATATTGGGTACAACACGGGACATTTGAGTCGTGTAAGTTTTACCAGGTCTAGCCGAGATTATAGCTGGCAAACAAGTTTACCGATCAGGTCAATACAAGCCGATTCAGTTCGGGTTGCACAAATTGGGTTCGGGTCATTTACGTTTATGTTATTATTAGGTTCTTTTGAGATAACACTTAGTTCCCAATAATAAACATTCAGGTCTGGTCATATAGCATTTAGCCATCCGGGCTTGAGTCTTGGGTAAGGTAAAGATCGAGTCATTCGGGCCCATCACCAGTTGAATTTTGCCATGGTACTTACTTCCTTCATGTTGGTTTTATAAATACAGTTAAATGGGCTTTGAATAAATCATGTCGGGTTGAGACTTGAGTTAGTTAGTTGTTACAGTTTGTTACCTTTGAGTTAGTTAGTTAGTTAGTTAGATAGTTAGTTAGTATAAAACTAAAACTAACACATCATTTCAAGTATCAGTTATACACTTAATCAATTACTTCATTCTTCTCAAATCCTCTCTATTTTCTTGAATAATACATTAAACAGTTTTTGTAAAAACTCAATTAAACATGGGTGATCTTAGTCATCTTCCTGATGTAGGACCAGGTTACGTTTTTCAGCCGGAGAAGCAATTACTGATACAATACTACCTGAAGAAAAAGATCCGTGGCGAGAAATTACCGCCAAATCCGAAGATAATAGAAACTGAAGTCTACAAAGAACCTCCATGGGAACTTTTAAAGTCAACCCAAACAGCACGAGGCGTCCAGGGTCAGGCAAACGACGTAGAAGCGTACTTCTTTACTAAAGTGACAAGAGTTACAAAAGGCGGGAGCAAAATAAGTCGAACAGTTAAAGATCATGGAACGTGGGAAGTGAAAGGATTATCGTCTATAAAGGATGTCGAACACTTTGATAGGTACTTCAAGATTTCCAGGTACTTCAAGTTTACCCCGGATCCAGGACAAGGTGCCGGCGAGTTAGAATGGCAGATGCATGAGTATATATCACCTGAAAATAAAGACAAGGACATGGTGTTGTGTCATATTGTGGCAAAGAATTCCAAGAACATCAGAACTCCATTACACACGGGTGATCTTAGGCATCTTATTGATACAGAAATAATAGGACCAGGTTACGTTTTCCAGCCGGAGAAGCAATTACTGATAGAATTCTACCTTAAGAAAAAGAACCGTGGCGAGCAATTACCGCTATATCCAAAGATAATCGAAGCTGAAGTCTACAAATAACCTCCATGGGGTCTCTTTGAGTCAACCCGAGAACCACGAGGTATCGTCCAGGATCAGGCAAAAGACGACGTAGAAGCCTACTTCTATACTAAATTGACAAAAACTTCAAAATTGGGGAGCAGAATTATTCGAACAATTAAGAAATTTGGAAAGTGGAAAGAGCAGCAAAGAAAGATTGTCGAAGATGATGATGATAGGGTTGTCGGGAATTACAGGTACTTCAAGTTTATGCCAGATCAAGAAATAGGTAATGATGAGTTTGAATGGCAAATGCATGAGTATTCATCACTTGAAAGTAATGACAAGGACATGGTGTTGTGTCATATTGTGGCAAAGGATTCCAAGAACATCAAAACTGGTACCAAGAAACCTTATAAGCGAATGTTGGTTGAGGATGATGGTCAACAACTATCGGGTTTTCGAGGTCGTCCGAGTACTCAGCAAGTCAATACTGGTATTATCCCTGATTCATTCTGTTTTTCACTTCTTATTCTGTTTATTTCTGGCAATTCAACATGATCCTATTTTCGCTGAAACTTACGTCTTACATGTCCACGATTTTTGTCTTAAGTTACATTTTTTTATTGTCGTGATGTTTGATGATTTGCATAGTCTGCGAACTAAACTTGTACTGAACAATACCGTGAATTATATTTTCTTGTGTGCATTATGTATGTAGCCATTTCTTACATGTCTACGTTGTTTGATTGTCGTGATGTTCGATAATGCGCATAGTTTGCGAACTAAATTTCTACTGAACAATACCGTGAATTATATTCTATAGTGTCCGTTATGTATATAGCCATTTCTTGGATTTAGGTATATAGAAGGAATGGATAATTCTTTCAACAACCTTAGAATGTCGAAAATTATGTGTGCATGTAACTTTCCTTTTTTTTTTCCGCCTTATTTACCTTGGTTCAACCAACATTGGATCATCTTATGTGGTAATGGCTACTTGGCTGCAAATGTCAGACATGAGTCAAAAGAGCGGTTGTACACGCCTGTTTTTCTGAAAAACAAATTCTTTTTCGGTTTAAAAGTGAGTGTCAACTCTTTGTTTTGTGTCGGATTCATGGTACGTTGTCAATGTCAAGTGTAGAGCCTAATTTATTCAGTGCTTGTATCTCTGACGAATTATATTTCCTACTGTGCATTATTTAGTCCTTGGATTAGGTTTATAGAGGGTGGTTTATTCAATAATAAAGTGATGTTCAATTTATTGGTCGTTACAGATGCGGCATCTGCGAGAGAAGAGGGGAATGAATGTTTAAAGAGCATGAACTTTACCAAAGCCATAGAATGCTACTCTAAGAGCATCGATCTGTCACCAAATACAGCGACTTTTTCAAATAGGGCTATTGCGTATATCAAGGTTAACAAGTATCAAGAGGCAGAGAATGACTTAAATGAGTCCTTGAAGCTAGATGCCAGCAACTGGAAGGCGTATTGTTGCCGAGCAGTTGTTAGAAAAGTGGTTGGCAATCTCAAAGGAGCTTTGGAGGATGTCGAATTTGGGCTGAAGTTTGACCCGGAAAATGAAGTACTCATGAACCTACGAGCTCATATCCATGCATGCCAAAGTTTGGCTTCTGCCTTTACAGAAAGGCTATACATTGTTCTGTTACTACTAAACTGTTTACTGAACAATGCGACGAATTGTATTTCCAAATGTGCATTATGTAGTCATTTCTTAAAGTATGTTCACATTATTGGTTCTTTCAGATGCGGCTTATGTGAAAGAAGGGGATAAATGTATCAAGAGCAAGAACTTCACCAAAGCCATAGAATGGTACTCTAAGAGCATCGATCTGTCACCAAATCCAGCGACAATTTCAAATAGGGCTCTGGCATATTACGCAGTTGAGAATTATCAAGAGGCAGAGAATGACTGTACAGCGTCCTTGCAGCTTGATGCCAACTACTTAAAGGCGTATTGGTGCCGAGCACTTGCTAGAAGAAACGTTGGCAATCTCAAAGAAGCTTTGGATGATGTCGAACTTGGTCTGATGTTGGAACCAAAAAATGGAGAAGTTAAGAAGCTACAGACTGAGCTCAAGTCCATGCTTGAGAAGGTTTGGCCTCTGCCTTTAGATAGTATTCATTCGCGGTTGTTATTGAAAAGGCCACAAGTCCCATATATGATTTTTGCCACTGGTGCAAAGGTCTCGTGATAATCAATACCTTCTACTTGTGTGAAACCTTGCGCTACGAGCCTTGCCTTGCAACGTTCGATGGTACCGTCTCCATTCAACGTTGTTCTTGAAAAGGCCATACATTGTTTTTTAAACATGACTAACATTAATACGCGTGGTTTGAGCCAAATCCATTATACATGACTAGACACACTTGTACTTTTGGCAGGAGTCCGGCCAGTGCAGGATCTGAATCTGATACGAAGATGTTGAATGTGGCCCAGATCATGGATGTGAAAGTCGAGGGTAACTAGGATGCATACACTTGATGATTTCTATGGTGTCGTTTGTTCCAGCTTCATGCTTGTCATGTTAGCAGCATGTAAATGTGCTTTTTAAACAAATTCGGAATCTGTTTGTGTTAATAGTACTGTATGTACTTTGCCATGTCGCATCTGGATTCTGTTCGTATTATCTGTTTGTGACTGCTCGTATTATCAGTCTTTGTTTTTGTGAAATTCAGTGATTTTATTACCATATTTAGGAATATATGTTGGTTTAAAGCGAAACAACTCGTTTTGCTATATGCACTTCTCAGAGGCCAGAGCGTCAAGTAGCAGTCGGTTAGTACTTCATACAATTCTTGACACCAGCATATACCCACGAAACTATGAAAGAAAATTTCAGCAAATTTTCCGCTTTCAGTCATGTACACCTGAGCTTTGACAACTCCGTAGGCAGGCCAGTATGCTGACGATATTTGTGCAAGTTTCGATCAGCATTCAGAACCGCTGATGATTCCATGACGAAATTATACTGTATGCTACTCCGTATGAGAGATTGAGAGATAATCGCACACAATTTATTAGTTACCGTATTAGTTACTCAACTTGACCGAGACGAAGAGAGTATACAAGTATTGGATATATTACCATATATACATACAAGTCACTGACTCACTTCAAGTAAGGCGTTTGTAGATTTTGAGTGATGAGTAAGCGGGTTTAAATCTGTCTGAAATAAAGAGAAGGTTTTCTGACAATTTTATTATGGTCGAATATAACCAAATGGTTCAGCTCCCGTCTTTATTTCAGATAAAAAATAGGCACATTTTACTGTAAAATGGTCACAAAACTCCTATCTTTATTTTAGACCAAAATAGCTCGTCTTAAAGAAAACCAACTCAACTAACTCAACTCAACTAGCTCGTTTCAACTTCAAACTATTTTAATTTTGGATTTTTTTATGGAAATACTCTAAACTATTGGGTTGTTTCTCAAAATACTCTAAACTCTATTTTAACTACCAATATACCCAAATTTTTTGCTCCTCCTTCATAAGTTATAACGGAAGCTAAGGTATTTATGAAACGGAGGAATACAATGATACTCCACCTGTTTCACAAACATTTTTCATTTCCGTATTTCCAGATTTTTAGTAATAATATTATATATACGATCACTTGTTTTCTTAAGAATTCTCCCAAACTCAAGTATCGATATTTCTAATACGAATTAGAGAATCTCGTAACGGAAGGTACTTATGAAACGGAGAATACAATGATACAACTACAAAGCTAATAGCCACGTAACCATTACTCCCATAACTTAGGAGCATAGACTTCGAGTTTGTACCAAATAGTATATATATTATTTATTACCAAAAATCATTTATACCAAATAGTATATATATATACATATAAAACGTACAAACCATTCCTTCATTATTCACACATTATTATTCTTTCATAAAGCTTTTCTTCCATATATCATCTTAATACATCAATCATGGCTTCTGGATTTCCATTAGGCGTTCGATTCCGTCCTACGAAACCCCAACTTATCGGGTATTTCCTCGCCACCAGGCTTAAGGGCGAACCATTACCACCATTCTACCCTCAGCTCATAGACTACGATGTTTACACTGATCACCCTTACAATATCTTGTATTCAACCAAAGAATTAAGACGCGTCAATGACGTCGATGAAGGCTTCTTCTTCAGCCGTCTCAACAAGAACGGAAAGAGGATTATTCGGTCCATCAAAGGTCACGGAAAATGGTGGGAGAAGTCCGCGACCCATAAAGTGTATGATGGCAATCTTCTTATCGGAATTGAGAAGTACTTCAAGTTTAAGCCCGTCGCTGGGGCCAGTCATGGGAACGAGGATGAGTGGAAGATGCATGAGTATTATCTTAACGGAAACAATGGTGATGACGATGATGATGAAAGGTGTACGGAGATGGTCTTATGCCATATTACCAAGAAAGCAGATTCTGATGATGACGAAAGGTGTAGCGGGGTGAAAAGAAGTCGGACAACAGATGTCGTCATGCCATTAGATAACGAGGGCAGTACAAGTAAACAAGGTCGTATTGAATATGATCAACCAGCAGGGTGCAGTTCCGGAATCATTAACCCTATTCAAGATCATGTGACTCAAGTTGTGCCTCAAGGGTACGACAACTCTGCCCTCAAGGCGGTTAGTAAAGACCCATTAACAGAGGATATTGAAGCGTTGATGCTCGCTTCTGACAACAGGGATAATGAGGATAACATGACTGATAATAATTATTATAATCAACAACTCTTAGAAGAAGCTGAAAAAAGACCGTTTCTGCAAAACGGAGCATTAGAAGGTGACGATCAATTTGATATAGACGAATTCACAGAAGGATTGATTCTGCCAAACGGAGCACAAGAAAATACGAGTAACAACCTCGAGAGTGTGTGGACAGATTTCGACTTCAACAACACAAACGAGTTTAATGAGCTTATGAATGTTTATCTCGATATCAGTTCGCTCCCACCCTTACCGGCTTTCTAGTTTTGTTTCCATTATTATTTTTAGATAAAAGCCTATATCACAAGGCAACAATATGTATATAAGATAATATTATTATGGAGTATTTCTTATCAATCTTCCAAGTTAATTATCCTTCATGTTGATTAACTTCTTTGTAAATAGTTAAGCATACGTTTCTAATGTTGAATGCTTTGTTGAAAAAGAGCACGAATATTTATTTACAAAGACGTCGTTGCTCCGATACTTCGTGTTTCAATAAAATACTTCCTATTTTAATAAAACATGTTTAGAAAAACCGTTAATACTCATATTTTGTCAGCGCCAAAGCATAATACATTGTCATTTTGGAATTGAAAACGTAGAAAGGAAGGAAACGGGGTTCAGAAATTATGGGATTGAAACGTTTCAAAACGGATTTGAAACGGCGTAAGGGTTTCGATGGGATTCGGGTTAGGATTTCGGTAATTAATTTCGTCCGACAGTAGATTAAATAGAGATTCAGGTGATTGGTAATTTTCCAAGGTAAGAAGATGTCATTTTTTCAGGTGAATTTTGTTGGTGTTATTTTTTTTATTTGGGGAATTTTTTAGAGGTTTTGAGTATGAGTAGGTACGGTCAGTCGGACCAGCGGGTCGTGTCGTGCCCGCCTGACCACCCCTACCTGCTGCCGCAGCTCGACCGTTGGCTCGGGTAAATCGGGTTCGGGCCTTGCCTGGCTTGTGGGCTCGGTTGTGCCTGACCAGGGCCGGCCCATGTAATTTTTTTTAAAAAAAATGTTGATTTTTTAAATATAAAATTATGAATAATGAATAATAAATATTAATAATGATTTTAATATCTAATTTATACATAAGTAATATTGTGCATTCAACTAAATATTAATGTACTTAATTATAAATTTAGATAAGACAATCGTTAAAATAAGTACCTCAGTCTTTTATTATAAAACGATGAAACAATGATTAGTCTTTAGAAAACATCTAATGTTACATAGTAATAAGAAAAAAAAAATATAAATTACAAGATATCAAATATAATATGCAACTATGCATTTTACTTGGTGCTTGTTTGGTCGGAATAATTTTTGCTTTCATTGTCGACTTCATTTTGCCTTCGTTTCTCGGCATCCATCCAATCCTTATAGCACACTAACATTTTAAGTCAGATAATATTATTAAGTTAAAATAAAACCCAAAAACTGACCCGACAAAAAATAACTATAATTGACCTACAAAAATTGAAATGACTTATTTGAAGTCAGATAATATTATTAAGTTAAAATAAAGAATCAATGATCAAAACTAAGATATGAACAATCCTAACATTTTTTTTCCTCTTTATCACAAGCCCGCAAATGACTCGAATATAACCCGATCAACATACTTGTAACAGACCGGAATCCAAAAATGACCCGATCCGACTGATCGAACTAAGTTGATAATGTAGCACGCTCGAACTGACCCGAACCAACCCAAACCCGACTCTAGTTTGTTCCATGGTGTCGTTTGTTCCAGCTTGAGCCCTGTTATGTTAACTTGAAATTCTAGTAGAACTCATACACTTGGGAACATACACTTCCAGTAGAGCTTGGAATTCTAGTTTTGTAAGAATTATTTGTTATTATTTTATTAATTAACTCGTGTGTTTTATAGTATATATATATATAAAACCCAATCCAACGTACATCTCATTCATTCATTATTCACACATGATCATTCTTTCATAAAGCTTTTCTTCCATCAACAATAACGAAAGGTGTGATCAACAATAATGAAAAGAAGTCGGACAACAGATGTCGTCATGCCATTAGATAACGAGGGCAGTACAAGTAAACAAAGTCGTATTGAATACCATCAACCAGCAGGGTGCAGTTCCGGAATCATTAACCCTATTCAAGATTATGTGACTCAAGTTGTGCCTCAAGGTTACGACAACTCTGCCCTCAAGGCGGTTAGTAAAGACCCATTAACAGAGGAGATTGAAGCGTTGATGTTCGCTTCTGACATAAACGAATTCATAAACGAATTCAAACAAGGATTGTCTCTGCCAAATGGATCACAAGAAGTTGACGATCAATTTGATATAGACGGGTTCACACAAGGACCGTCTCTGCCAACCGGATCACAACAAGGTGACGATCAACTTGATATAGATGAAGTCATACAAGGATTGATTGACTCTGCCAAACGGAGCACAAGAAAATATGAGTAACAACCTCGAGTGTGGACAGATTTCGACTTCAACAACACAAACGAGTTTGATGAGTCTATGAATGTTTGTCTCTATATCAGTTCGCTCCCACCCAAACGAGTTTGATTCCGACTTTCTAGTTTTGTTTCCATTATTTTTTTTAGATAAAAGCCTACATCAAAAGGCAAAAATATTTATATAAGATAATGTAATTACTTATTATGGAGTATTTCTTATCAATCTTCCAAGTTTAGCATACGTTTCTAATGTTGAATGCTTTGTTGAAAAAGAGCAATTTATTTACAAAACGCCGTTGCTTCGAGACTACCTGTTTTAATAAAAACATGTTAGAAAAACCGTTAATACCAATATTTTGAGCGCGAAAGTGATACGAAATTTAAAAGGCGGAAGCGAGTAAATTAACACACGACTAAAACATGAACACTAGCCGAGTATTTGGTGACGGATATTTGACGAATTAGACCTATAATTCATCAATAAGGAACGAACTCAAGACCTATTGAGATCGAACGAGTTAATATTCAAGACGCGAGGCCATAAATAGCCAACCAAAATGTCTGATCGAGCAACCCAGGACAGCGAAGAGTTGCCTATCAAATAGCTAATTAAGACCATTACTAATACTAAATTAAGACTCCTTATTGCACCATTAAAACAAGGAAACTAAAGAGCTAAACTAAGACTCTCTTTATTAGCTAAGATTACAAAGTTGTAAATAATAAAATGTAACTTGCCGCATATTATTTGTCGATGGTCCACTGCATGCTATCAAGAACACGAAAGGCGCCATATAGCCCATCCAAGAATCGTTACCCACTGTCAGCACAAAGTTATCAACTTCTGAATCTTGAGCATCGCCAACCGTATCAGAAAGCATAATAAATTGTCGTCACATAATAGTATTTGCTTATGAGTGCACCTTATAACTTGGTGAAATTATATTCCATCTCGGAGTATAAAATTTCATAGTGTCGTAATTTATCAAAATCAAAATTGGGCAGCAAGTTCATTAAACAAACTTGTTTGTATAATGTAAATTCTCTCAATTGTCGTGTATATTTAGTATATTATCACATCCCAATATCGTACCCGTATTACTCCATTGGTATCGACAGGGTGACAGCACTAAATAAGTAAAAACGTAAGTGCTTCGAACACAGGGTTAACATTCCTGCCTACGGAATGAGCAATCTTAACTCAAAACTGAAAGTACAAAAATTGTTTTCGGATCATCCCTAATGGATCTTGTGACAAGAATTGTATGAAGAATAGACCGACTGCTACTTGGCACTCTGAGAAGTGCATATGGCAAAACGAGTTATTTCGCTTTACCCTAACATCTTGCAAAGCCAACGAATGACAATGAGTCTGTCTTTGGCTTCTTGAAACAACTCAAAATTGTAATAATATCACTGAATTATACAAAAACAAAAAGAAGCTTTGGATTGCAACACTACCAAACAGTCGGAGGACACACAGATAATTAGCATCAAAAGCAGCTCTAGAAGCGAGATGACGAAGTACATACTATTAACACGGACGGATTCCTAATTTGTTTAAAGCGCATATCTACATGCTGCAGTGCTGCTAACATGACAGTCCTGAATCTGTAGCAATTACACCATAGAAATTGCCAGGGGCATCCTAGTTACCCTCACCCTTCAAATCCACGCCACATGGAGCACGTTACGTACACAATTCAGATCCTGCACTGGACAACTGGCAAAAGTACGAGTGTGTCGAGTCATCTAAAATGGATTTAGCTTAAACCTCGCGTATTAATGCAGTGAACAGTTATTTATGCCCTGCAATAACTTGGCAACTTTACATTCTTATGATTGAGAGCATGTTTGTCTATGTTCTTAGAGAGAGGATATTATAAATCATTGGTCGGTTATTCAACAGGCAACAAACAGAGATAAATCCATTTCCTTGGGAATCCAAACAATTATACCGAAAATTATATTCCTATTATGAAGTGGGGAACTCGGTCGGTTAGTAAACTCAACCTCACTGTCAATAAGAGAAAATTAGAGTTGAACCAACAAAAAAAATAACGCTTTCGTAGTCCGTGAAGATGATGAAGGGAGACAATAGAGGGTGAGAGGATAGACATAGAATAGATTCGGAGAATTCTCAAAAAGAAGAAGTTGGAAATTAGGCAAGCCGATCAGCCATCACGTTTTACCATTCACGCGTGCAGACTACGAGGAAAAATCATAGATAATCTCCGAAAACACAAAAAAAAAACTCCAAAAGGCTAATCCAATGATAAAACTCATGTTTACAAAACCATGTGTAAAGGCAGAGCATGGACTTGAGCTCAGGCCGTAGCTTCTGAACTTCTTCATTCCGTGGCTCCAACTTCAGCCCAAATTCGACATCTTCCAAAGCACCTCTGAAGTTGCCAAGCTCTTTTCTAGCTAATGCTTGGCACCAATACACCTTGAAGTAGCTGGCATTAAGTTTCAGAGACTCGGTACAGTCATTTTCTGCCTCTTGATATTTGTTAACCATGAGATACGCCATAGCCCTGTTTGCAAAAGTTGCCGAATTTGGTGACAGATCGATGCTCTTAAAGTAGCATTCTATAGCTTTGGTGAAGTTCTGGCTCTTGAAACATTCATTCCTCTCTTCTTTCAGATGCGGCTTATGCGAAAGAAGAGGGGGATGCATGTTTGACGAGCCAGAACATCACCAAAGCCATAGAATGCTACTCCAAGAGCATCAATCTGTCACCAAATCCAGCGACTTTTTCAAATAGGGCTATTGCGTATTACATAGCTAAAAATTATTGATAAATTGACAATGTATGAGGAAAATTATATGTTATATCTCAATGATAATTTATGAATACAATGTCTGGTATATATACCAATAGACAATAGCCTTAGACTCCTAGACTTTCCTAGTTTCTAGTTACAAAACAATTCTGATAGTAACCAAATATATCAAATATTTCCTATTACCTATTTACTAAATATTATATTCTAATACTCCCCCTTATGGTAGAGCACTTGGTAAACCGATGCCCAACTTAAACTGTAAATACGCAAAAGCGTCCCCACGAAGAGCTTTAGTAAATAAATCCGCAATCTACTCCTTACTACAAATATGGGATGTTGAAATGGTGCAAGCAAGTAAATGAGTACGAATGAAATGACAATCAATCTCGATGTGCTTTGTACGATCATGGAAGACGGGATTCTTTGCAATGTGTAGAGCCGCTTGATTATCACAAAACATCGTCATGGGACTCGCATGATCAATACCTAACGATGATAAAAAGGATTTGAGCCATATTAACTCACTAGTCAACGCGGCCATTGCTCTATACTCGGCCTCGGCATAAGACCGTGCTACTGTGTTCTGTTTTTTCACCTTTCATGAAATGGGTGTGCAGCCCAAAGCCACATAATAACCAGACAAAGACCGTTTACTTAGTGGACAACTCGCCCAATCTGAATCCGAGTAGCCATACAAGCGGAGATCTGAATCGCTACACATAAGAATCCCTTTACCTGGATTGCCTTTTATCTATCGAATGACACGTAAGGCTGCCTCTAGATGTTCTTTCCGTGGTTCATGAACAAACTGGGACAAAATGTGAACGACATAGACCAAATCCGGCCCGCGTAATTGTCAAATATACAAGACGACCACCCAAGTGCCTATAACGCAAAGGATCCTTGAGGACGTGGCCATTAGCTAAAGCCAAACGATGATTCTGTGGTATCGGTGTAGTGACACGTTTTGAATCTACCAAGCCTGCGTCAGTTATGATTTCCATTGCATATTTACGTTGACTGAGAAAAAGACCTGTCGGACTTGTAGCTACCTCAATACCGAGGAAGTATTTCAACTTCCCTAGATTTTTAATTCCAAATTTCTTATTCAAGAAAGCCTTAAGACGGTTGCTAGCTGCAATGTCATTACTGACGATAATCATGTCATCAACGTAGACCAAAACTCGAAGGAATAAATCCCCTGTCTTATATGTAAACAGGGAGTAGTTGGCCATGGATTGCACAAACCCATATCCGGTTAAAGACTCGGTCAGTTTCGCGAACCAGTTGCGCGAGGCCTGCTTCAAACCGTAAAAAAACTTCATTAATTTACACACCTTATTCGGACCCTCTGCCTCAAAACCGGGAGGTAATTTCATGTACACCTCTACGTATGAATCGCCGTGTAAGAATGCATTGTTGACATCCAATTGATCTATGACCCATTTCTTTGCAACCGCTACTGCCAAAAGACACTGAACACTCGTCATTTTTGCCACTGGTGCAAAGGTCTCGTGATAATCAATACCTTCTACTTGTGTGAAACCTTGCGCTACGAGCCTTGCTTTGCAACGTTCGATGGTACCGTCTCCATTCAACGTTGTTCTTGAAAAGGCCATCCATTGTTTTTTAAACATGACTAATATTAATACGCGTGGTTTGAGCCAAATCCATTATACACGACGAGACATACTTGTACTCTTGGCAGGAGTCCGGATCATGAATGTGAAGGCCAAGGTGATGATTTCTATGGTGTCGTTTGTTCCAGCTTGAGGCCTGCTATGAATGTGAAGGCCTGCTATGTTAACTTAAAATTCTAGTAGAACTCATACACTTGGGAACATATATAGACTTCGAGTAGAGCTTGGAAACTTGGAATTCTAGTTTTGTAAGAAATATTTGTTATTATTTTATTAAATCATTTATACAAAATAGTATATATATAAAACCCAATCAAACGTACATCCCATTCATTCATTATTCACACATTATTATTCTTTCATAAAGCTTTTCTTCCATCAACAATAACAAGCTTCCATAATTCATCTGAATACATCAATCTTGTTATCAGAATTATGAAGTACTTCAAGTTTAAGCCCGGGGATGAGTGGATGATGCATGATTATTATCTTAACGGAAACAATGATGATGGCGATGATGATGAAAGGTGGACGGAGCTGTCCTTATGCCATATCACCAAGAAAGCGGATTCTGAGGATGACAAAAGGTGTAGCGGGATGAAAAGAAGTCGGACAACAGATAACAAGGGCAGTACAAGTAAACAAGGTCGTATTGAATATGATCAACCAGCACGGTGCAGTTCCGGAATCATTAGCCCTATTCAAGATTATGTGACTCCAGTTGTGCCTCAAGCTTACGACTACTATGCCCTCCAGGCGGTAAGTAAAGACGCATTAACAGAGGAGACTGAAGCGTTGATGTTCGCTTCTGAAAACCAGGATAATGAGAATAATATTACTGATAATAATAATCAAGGAGTTTTAGAAGAAGCTGAAAAAAGATTATCGTCTCTGTCAAACGGAGCACTAGAAGGTGGCGATAAATTTGACATAAACGAATTCATACGAGGATTGTCTCTGCCAAACGGATCACAAGAAGGTGACGATCAATTTGACATAAACGAATTCATACAAGGATTGTCTCTGCCAAACGGATCACAAGAAGGTGATGATCAATTTGACATAGACAAATTCGCACAAGGATTGTCTCTGCCATACGGATCAGAAGATGGTGACGATCAATTTGACATAGACAAATTCGCACAAGGATTGTCTCTGCCATACGGATCACAAGAAGGTGACGATCAATTTGACATAGACGAATTCACTCAAGGATTGTCTCTGCCAAACGGAGCACAAGAAGGTGACGATCATTTTGATATAGACGAATTCACACAAGGACTATCTCTGCCAAACGAAGCACAACAAGGTGACGATCAATTTGATATAGATGAAGTCATACTAGGACTGTCTCTGCCAAACGGAATGAGCAGATCGGAACCTGGTACGGGAGGTGCTGAATGTGGGAGGGAATCACAGATCAAGGATTTGAAGGCACTCGGTCATGCACTTTGTGATGTCTATGCACGACTATCACGTTAGCAGCATGTAGATATGTTCTTTGAACAAATTAGGAATCTGTTTGTTCGTGTTAGTAGTAGTATACTAGTATGTACTTTGTCATGTCGCATCTAGACGGAATCTGTTATTATTATCCGTGTCTTGTGAATGTTGGCTAGTGTTGCAGCAGTCGAAGGTTAACGAATTTGGCATCAGTCTTTGTTTTTGTGTAATTCAGTGATTTTATTACCATTTTTAGGAATAAATGTTGGGTTAAAGCGAAACAACTCGTTTTGCTATATGCACTTCTCAGAGTGTCAAGTAGCATTCAGTTAATACAAACGGTCAAGTACAACTGAAATTTGATATAGATGAATTTATACAAGGATTGACTCAGCCAAACGGAGAACAAGATAATACAAGTAAAATCCTCGAGAGTGTGTGGACAGATATCGACTTCAACAACACAAACGAGTTTAGGATACGTTTCTAATGTTGAATGCTTTGTTGAAAAATATTTATATAGGATAATGTTATTACTTATTATGGAGTATTTCTTATCAATCTTCCAAGTTAATTATTCTTCACGTTGATTAACTTCTTTATATATAGTTTAGCATACGTTTCTAATGTTGAATGCTTTGTTGAAAAAGAGCACGAATATACTTACATTTATTTACAAAACGCCATTGCTTCGAGACTTCCGGTTTTAATAAACCAAGTTAGAAAAACCGTTAATACTCCTATTTTGAGCGCGAAAGCATAATAAAATTGTCGTCACATAATAGTATTTGCTTCTGAGTGCACCTTATTACTTGGTGAGATTATATTCCATCTCGGAGTATAAAATTTCATAGTGTCGTAATTTATCAAAATCAAAATTGGGCAGCAAGTTCATTAAACAAACTTATTTCTATAATGTAAATTCTCTCAATTGTCGTGTATATTTAGTAGTTACTCGTGATCACTTACACTGGTATCTCTACTTCAAACAATCGTCGTATATTATCACATCACAATATCGTACCCATATTACTCCATTGGTATCGACAGGGTGACAGCACCAAATAAGTAAAAACGTAACTGTCCCGAACAGAGGATTAAAATACCTGCCTATGGAATGAGCAATCTTAACTCTAAACTGAAAGTACAAAAATTGTCAAATGGAAATTGAAGAAGGGTTGTGTTTTTCTATATTTAAAACGATAACATGATTGTTGTGTCAAAAATCAACCTTATCTTAAATTCGACAATCGACAATCGACAATCGACATTATTTGGATTCTGTTAGATTCTGTTAGTTAGTTAGTCGTTAGAGTTTGTTACTTTTTGAGTTAGTTAGTTAGTTAGTTTGTTAGTTAGTTAGTTGACTGTTGTACGTATAAAACTAAAACTAAAACTAAAACTAAAACTAAAACATAATTACTTGTTCCTTCTTTCTTCTTCTCAGATTCTCTCTATTTTCTCTCTTCTCTAACTCCAATTCTTGAATTAAACATCAAACAGTGATATGGAAGTATTCGGACCAGGTTACGCATTCCAACCCGACAAGCAATTACTGATAACCCTGAACAAAAAGATCAATGGCGAGCAATTACCGCTATATCCGAAGATACTGGAAGTTGAAGTCTACAAACACCCTCCAGCGGTTCTCTTAGCGTCAACTCGAAAAGATCGAGGCATTGACGAGAAACAGGCAAAAGACGACATACAGGCCTACTTCTTTACTAAATTGCCAAAAGCTTGGGAAAGCGGGATCGGAAACAGTCGACTTGTTAAGGATCATGGAATGTGGACAGAGAAGCATAAAAAGGATTTCGTAGCTGATAACAATAGGGTTGTCGGGAATTACAGGTACTTAAAGTTTATGCCGTTTCCAGGAAAAGGCAGTGACGAGTTAGAATGGCATATGCATGAGTATTCATTACTTGAAAGTATTGACAAGAACATGATGTTGTGTCATATTGTGGCAAAGAATTCCAAGAACAACAACACTGGTGGTACCAAGAAACGGAGGAACCCATCGGATTATGAAGCTAATCGACTACTGAGTAACCGAATGTTGGGGGAAGGCTCATCTAACAGCAACAGTACTGGTATTATTCCTGATTCATTCAGTTTTTCAGTTCTGATCTAATTCTGTTTATTTCTGGCAATTCAAAATTATCCTATTTTCACTCAAGGTTACGTCTTACATTACATGTCCACGATTTTTGTCTTAAGCTACATTGTTTGATTGTCGTGTCTCGTGATGTTTCGTAATACGGTGAGTTATACTTTCTAGTGTGCATTATGTATGTAGTCATTTCTTGGATTTAGACATTTCTTGGATTAGTAGAAGGAATGGATATTTTGTGTGCATGTAACTTTCCTGGTTTTTTTCCGCCTTAGTTACCTTGGTTCAACCAACATTGGATCATCTTATGTGGTTGTGGCTACTTGGCTCCAAATGTCGGACATGAGTCACAAGACAGGTTACGTTTGACAAGCCTGTTTTTTTCTGAAAAATTGTGTCTAGGCTTTGTTTAGTGTCGGACTCATGGCACGTTGTCAGTGTCAACTGTTGAGCCTTGTATCTCTGATTCATTTTGCATATACTGTTACTACTGAACTTTTTACTGAACAGTACGACGAATTACATCTCCGAGTATGCATTATGTAGTCATTTCTTAAATTATGTTGAGGAACTTGGTGACAATGGTCAAGAACTATCGGGTCCTCCAGGTCGTCCGAGTACTCAGCTACTCAATACTGGTTTTATTTCCTCCGAGTGATTCTGGTTTTAAGTATGTAGCCATTTCTTGGATTTAGACATTTCTTGGATAAGTAGAATGTCGAAAATTTTGTGTTTGGTTTCCGCCTTAGTTACCTTGGCTCAGCCATTATTGGATCATGTTACGTGGTTATGGCTACTTGGGTGCAAATGTCGGACATCAGTTACAACGCACAAGGCAGTATTAAAACACGCCTGTTTTCAGGTTTAAAATAAGGCTACTCAATATTGGAATTCCAGCTGATTCATTCTGTTTTCACTTTTTATTCTGTTTATTTGAGGCAATTCAACATTATCCTATTTTCGCTCAAGGTTACATCTGACATGTCCACGATTTTTGTCTTACGCTACATAGTTTTATTCTCGTGATGTTTGATAATGTGCATAGTTTGCGAACTAAACTTGTACTGAACAATACGGTGAATTATATTTTCCACTATGCATTATGTATGTAGCCATTTCTTGGATCAGTAGAAGGAATGGATATTTTTTCCAACAATATTATTAGAATGTCGGAAATTATGTGTGAATGTAACTTTCCTGTTTTTTCCCGCCTTAGTTACCTTGATTTAACCGAACCAACATTGGAATATCTTATGTGGTTGTGGCTACTTGGCTGCAAATGTCGGATATGAGTCAGAAGACAGATTACGTTGGACACTCCTGTTTTCTGAATAATTCTAGTTTTTTTGGTTTAAAATAAAGTTCTAGGGTTTGTTTTGTGTCGGACTCATGGCACGTTGTCAATGTCAAGTGTTGAGCCTTGTATCTCTGATTCATTCTGTATATACTGTTACTACTAAACTTTTTACTGAACAATGCGACGAATTATATTTCCTAGTGTGCATTTCTTGAATTATGTTCACACTATTGGTTCTTGCAGATGCCAAAGAAGAGGGGGATAAATGTTTCAAGCGCCAGAACTTCATCAAAGCCATAGAATGGTACTCCAAGAGCATCAATCTGTCACCAAATGCAGCGACTTTTGCAAATAGGGCTATGGCGTATCTCAAAGTTAACAAGTATGAAGAGGCAGACGATGACTGTACTGTGTCGCTGAAGCTTGATGGCAGCAACTTGAATCTTAATATCAACTACGTCAAGGTGTATTGGCACCGAGCACTGGCTAGAAAACAGCTTGGGTATCTCAAAGGAGCTTTGAAGGATGTCAAAATTGCGCTGAAGTCGGATTCGGAAAATGAAGAATTCAAGAAGTTACATGCTGAGCTTAAGTCCATGCTTGCCAAGGTTTGGCTTTTGTCGTATTTACATAATTGTCATTATATTCGCGGTTAGTTGTTCTTGAAAAGGCCATACATACCTGACTTTTTACCTGACTACACTTGTATTTTTGGCAGGAGAAGTCCAGGGCAGGATTGGAACCTGGTACGGAAGGTGCTGAATGTCGGACGGAATCACAGATCATGGATATGAAGGAACTCAGTCAAGCACTTAGTGATTTCTATGCACGACAATCACGTTAGCAGCATGTAGATATGCTCTTTGAGCAAATTAGGAATCTGTTTGTTCGTATTATTAGTAGTGGTACTTTGCCATGTCGCATCTAGACGGAATCTGCTTTTATTATCCGTGTCTTGTGAATGTTGGCTAGTGTTGCAGCAGTCGAAGGTTAACGAATTTGGCATCAGTCTTTGTTTTTGTGTAATTCAGAGATTTTATTACCATTTTTAGGAATAAATGTTGGGTTAAAGCGAAACAACTCGTTTTGCTATATGCACTTCTCAGACCGTCAAGTATAGCAGTCAGTTAATACAGACAGTCAAGTACACCTGAACTTTGATCACTCCGAAGGCAGGCATTCTTCGGGACCATTCTCAGCCAAAATTCGCGCTTACTCAGTCGATCTTTACTATAATCTGATGTGCCCTCATTGGTTTACAATGTTAGAATTTCAAAATTTTGACTGTTTACGGGAGCGACTTCCGCTGCTACCCCTTTAGTTCCGCCACTGGGACTTATGCTTCCTCCTAGATTCTTCCTGTTAGTTGGTGAAGCACATTCTGTTTCATTCATTGAGAATCCCATTGGTTCTTATTCTCTTTTCTCTCTGAAATATGTATTTGAAATGTCATATAATGTCTTAAGTTACATAATCAAGTATCAGCATCAACATTTTTCTTGGTCATATTTGTGCCAAAATCGTAGATAAATAAATGACCAAGACAATGAGAGTATCTGATATCGGTTATTCAAATTCGTCTGGGATTCGGATTTGATTCAATTGTAGTTATTGACAATTGTTAGTCAGACATATGTTGGATTATATATAGATACATGTCACTTCAGTAAGTTGTTTGTAGATTCTAGTCACGAGTAAGGTCTTGTTGTTTGGGACTAGATTTTGGTTCCTAGTAAATTTAGATCAATTTAGTTCAATACGATTAAGTTAACTTCAGTTTACTTCATATTAGTTCAGTTCAGTTCAAACAAAAATGCTATTATTATTCAAGTTTAGTTGAGCTCTATTAAGTTCAGTTTAGATCAATTTAATAGCCGGGTCTGGAGCTAATTTTCTAGGGTTTATCGCAGAAGTCGAGATTTTTGGGAGCTCAACGAGTTGGAAACGGGTCGGATGAGTCGAATCGGGAGCAAGTTGGGGGATTCGGTCAAGGATGACCCGGGAAGAAGGAGAAAAAGCGCGGTAAACGTAGAAAGGAAGGAAATGGGTGTCGGAATATATTGAATTGAACCGTTTCGAAACGGATTTGAAATGGCATAAGGGTTTCGATGGGATTCGAGTTAGGATTTTGGTAATTTCCTATCTTTTGCTTTTCATTTCCTATCTTTTGCTTTTCATAATTTCTTTATCTAAAATGAACATTTTTCGTCACAAGCTGAAAACGAATTAAATGTCGTCATTTTAACGACAAATGTGACAATTGTAACAAAAACCAGGTCAAGCTTAAAAAAATTGTTCTTGTTACATTTCGTCTTAAATAAGTCATATTTACTATGTCTTTAGCTAGCGACAAAATTTGTGACCCGCCTTTCATTTGGACTTATTACTTTCTTTTAAGTGGATCGGATTTTATCTTTGAACAATCTGATTGGTCGAAATACCAAGGTGGACTGTGGATGTGTAATAATATATTAGAGAAAATAAATGGAGGAAGAAAGGAATTTTAGAGTATCGTGACACGTGAATGATCCCTCGGAAGACATAAATGACTATTAAAATGAGAATTATTCGTTTGAATTAATGAAATGAAAAAAATAAATTGAACGTTTAGTCAATTTAGAAAATATTTGTCGAAAAAAGGATTGTGTTATTCTAAATTTAAAATGATAACATGATAGTTGTGTCAAAAGGCAAATTTGTCTTAAATTCGACAATCGACGTCCAACAATTGACATAATGACTTTTATATTAGAATTGTTGTCTTGCACCAAAAAAAATATTAGAATTGTTGTCCAAGAGCTAAATAACATGAAAATTCTAGATATTGTTAATTACGTTCTTTTAATATGATTGAATTGAGGTAAGAATTAAATATGATTAAAAAATTATTAAAGTAAAAAAAAAAAAAGGCGTTAGAACCAAATTTTGACTCTAATCTAACCCGTGATTCATATAACCTAACCCATATTTGACCGACCCACATTCTAAACCGACCCAAACCCGACAAGTTTGACAGATTATAAGCCTCAATTCCATCTCGTAGCACCACTTGTGTTTAAAACTAATTGCTTCCGATTTTAAAAATAAATTTAAACACACTCCGTAGTGCGCAGTGAGAAATAATTCGACTAGAAAAATTGCTTTCCGATCACCCCTTATTAAATTAGTTTTAAAATTTGTAGAAGTATTAACCAAGTTCTACTTCACGAGTTCATGCTCTGAAGAGTGTATATAGAAAAACGAGTTATTTCGCTTTACCCCAACATATTGCAAAGCAATGAATAACGAGTCTTTGGCTTCTTGTAACAACTCAAAATGGTAATAAAATCACTGAATTACACAAACAAAAAGACTGATACGAAGTTAACTTTGGATTACAACACTAACCAGCATTCAGAAGACACGGATAATCAGCGTCAGTTGCTTGCATCAAAAACAGCTCCAGAAGCGAGATGACGAAGTACATACATGCTACTTCTACAGATAATTAACACGATTAGATTCCTAATTTGTCTAAAGAGCATATCTACATGCTACTAACATAACAGTCATGAAGCTGAAGCAATTACACCATAGAGATCGCCAAGTGCATCCTAGTTACCCTCAACCTTCACATCGATGCCACCACGTGCAACACCTTCCGTACCAGATTCAGATCCTGCACTGGACACCTGGCAAAAGTACAAGTGTGTCTAGTCAGTTAAAATGGATTTGACTCCAACCACGCGAATTAATGATTGAGAATTTGAGAGCATGCTTGTCTATGTTCTTAGAGAGGGGAAACTATAAATCAATGGTCAATCAACAGGCCGCAACCATCAGAGGTCAAATCCATTTCTTGGGAATCCAAATAATTACACCGAATATCCTATTCCTATTATGAAGTGGGAAACTCCGCCAGTCAATATCCTCAACCCTAATCTCACTATCACCAAGAGAAAATGAGTCGAACAGACACAAAATATCGCTATGGTGGTCCATGAAAGTGATGAAGGGAGACGAAAGAGGGTCAGAGGTCAAAGACGTAATATATGTTCAGAAATTTCTGAAAAGGAAAAAGTTGGAAATTAGGCCAGCCAATCAGTCATCATGTTTTACCATGATAAAACTCCAGAAGGCTCATTCAATGATAAAACTCATGTTTAAAATATCGCCAGCCAATCAGTAATCATGTTTCAAGAACAACCGCGAATGAGAACTATGTAAAGGCAGAAGCCAAACCTTCTCAAGCATGGACTTGAGCTCATCCCGTAGCTTTATGACTTCTGCATTTTCTGGTTCCAACTTCAGCCCAAATTCCACATCCTCCAAAGCTCCTTTGAGATTGTCAAGCTCTTTTCTAGCCAAAGCTCGGCGCCAATACACCTTGAAGAAGTTGGCATCAAGCTTCAACGACTCGGTACAGTCACTCTCTGCCTCTTGATATTTGTTAACCTTGAGATACGCCATAGCCCTATTCGCAAAAGTTGTTGTATTTGGTGACAGATCAATGCTCTTAGAGTAGCATTCTATGGCTTTGGTGAAGTTCTGGCTCTTGAAACATTCATTCCCCTCTTCTTTCGCATAGGCCGCATCTGCAAGAACCAATAATCTGAGCAAGACTTAACTATTAAATAAAAAATGTTGGTTGAACCAAGGGACCTAACAAAAAAAAACATCCATTCCTTCCACCAATCATCATTCACAATGATTCACAATCATCATTCACATAACTATAGTTAGGGTAGTTACAATAATCACCCCTGGCTCCTGACCCTAGTTTTTTTTCTTATGAATGTGGAGATACTTGTTAAAAGAAATGGCTATCACTTCAAATGCCCGTCCCTGACCATAGTGTTACATAACACACATTACGAAATATAATTCGTCGTATCATTCAGCAAAAAGTTTAGTTGGCAACCTATGCACATTACCAAATGTCCTGATTATGTAGCTTAAGACAAAGATAATACACCATATATGCTAAACTAAAAATCGAGGACAAGTAACCATCACAGTAAATAGAATGTTCAATTGCCAAAAATTTACAGAATAAGAAGTGAAAAACATAATGAATCAAAGACACAAGTATTGAGTACTTGAATAACAACTAAAGCAGAAATAAAACAATTTTAGAGCAATAAGGCTGTTTAAACTGAAAAAAGGTCCAGGCTTTTTTACGATCATCCAACAGAGCTATTTCTATAATAAAAGCTCCAAGCTCAACATTTAGCATGGGTATACGTACATCCATCGTCCCTTAAATTTAATTCTACGTTAGACTCACTTAGACAATGTGCCGTGTGTCCGACACAAAACAACGCCTAGGCACTTTATTTTAAACTGAAAACATACATTTTCCCCACAAAAACAGGGGTATCCAACCTATCATGCTCGACATTTGCAGCCGAACAGGCATACCAATAGTACAATACAACAATGAAACCCCTTAAGATGATTTGTACAGTTGATCTTCAACTCATAACGACTTCACCCGATACTGTTCATCACCCAAACAATCACAATGTAAAAACTTAAACGATAAGAGAGTTTAAGAGATATTAGTGCTGGCACATACACAGACGCTTACAACTTGTTTGTATACGAAAAATGGAGAGAAAAGGAGGGGAGAGGAGGGGAGGGGAGGTGAGAGTTTCCCCTCCAAATCTTTCCTATGTTGGGGGGAAGCATTTTTCCTTGGAGGAGGGAAATGGAGGGATCCATTATCCCTCCACTTCAAATCCCTCTACTCCTATTTTGCTATCTAAACAACATAAATTGTGTCCTTCCAAATCCATCTATCCAAATAAGGCCTTAAGGATAGGAGCAAATGGCTATATAATGCACACTATGAGATATAATTCGTCATATTGTTCAATAAAAAGTTTAGTTGGCAACCAATGAATATTACCAAACATCATGACGATGTACCTTAATAAAAAAAGCAGGTACATGTAACCATCAACCTACTACTCCGAACAAATGTACTATAATATGCAGTACCCACGTACATCATCCTTTAAATGTGCGGTACTCCGAAAAAAATATGTTTAAATTGTGAACGGTACAGGCTTACTTACAATCATCCAAAAAATCTATTTCTAGCATGGGTATACTATACCCACGTTCATCATCCTTTAAATATGATAAATTGAGAACACCAATTTAAGCCTACGTTAGACTCAAAACTTCACATTGACAACGTGCCACGTGTCCGACACAAAACAAAGCCTAGATACTGTATTTAAAACAAAAAGTCCGAAGGCATACAATGTCCAACCTGTCATGTGCCTCGTATCCAACATTTGCAGCCAAGTAGCCAAAACAATTGAGTTAAGAAACACTTAAGATGATCCAATGTTGGTTGAGCCAAGGTAACTAAGGCAGAAAAAACAGGAAAGTTACATGACATTCTAAGGTTGTTGAAAAGAATTATCTACTCCTACTAATCATCTATGTTACTCTGACTCGGCTCCAAGTGTCGGACACGGGTGTGTATCTAAGTGTCCGACACGGCTGTTTTATGAAAAATCGTCAAGATTTTGGTCTAAAATGAAGTGTCTAAGTGTCATACCAATGTCCAAGGATCGAGTGTCGGACACAGGTACGTGAGCCCATATGAAGTGTCGAAGTAACATAGCTAATCATTATCCACTAACTCTTGTAAGGGCAGTCGCAATAATCACCCTATATATACCTAAATCCAAGAAATGGCCACATAATGCACACTAAAAATACAATGCATCTTATTGTTCAGTTGGCAACCTATGCACATTATCAAACACCACGACAATCAAACAATGTAGCTTAAGAAAAAAATCGTGGACATGTAAGATGTAACCGTCAGCAAAATAGAATAATGTTCAAACGCCACAAACCTTCAGAATAAGAAGTGAAAAACAGAATGAATCAGGAATACAAGTATTGAGTAGCTGAGTAATAACTAAAGCAGAATTAAACAATTTTAGAGCAACAAGGTTGTTTGAATCGTGAAAAGGTCCAGTCTTTTTTACGATCATCCAATAGAGTTATTTCTAGGATGGTCTAATATACTGACATTCATCATCCTTTTAAAAATAAATCCAGAACACTAACTAAAGCCTATGTTAGGCTCAACACTTCACTTTGAGAATGTGTCATGAGGCCGACACAAAGCAACACCTACACACTTTATTTTAAACCAAAAGCATACAAAGTTTCACAAAACAGAAGCGTCCAACCTAACACAGAACATACAAGATGATCCAAGTATATAATATTGTTCATTAACCAAACAAACACAATGTAAAAAACGTTAATCAAACTATAGAAGAGTTAAGAGATACTAATGGTGGCACATACACAGGCGCTTAGGGATAGGAGACGGCCACTTAGGCAGAACAAATGGAATTACGAATTGGTGTGGAGTAAACATGTCAGCAGTCCCTAATTGTTGAGTACGAAGATTAAACGAAAAGATACAATCACCCGTCTGAAAATACGCAACATCCGCCTCAAAAGGATGAACAAAACAAGGCTTAGGCATCTTACTACCACCACCACCACCACCACGTCTACGAGCCTCACTAGTCAAAAACCTGTCGACAGTCTCCCTCGAGACTTTATACATCAAACTCCATTCATCACCCCCACAATCCTTCAACCTCCAACACTTCAAAACCAACTGTCCCTCCTTAAACACTTCCATATACTGCACAAACCCACCTCCACCACCAACCCACCTCTCATTCTGCAACCCAGGCGTATCAAACCGCTTACTTCTCCCCTTTGGAATCGGAATAAACCGACACACCGCCTTCTCCTTACTCTCAACCTCTCGAAAATAATCATTACCCTCAACATCCCAAGTAATCAATCCAACACTCAAATCAACCCAAAACAACTTCCCTTCAAATTCGAATGCCCCTTCTGCCCTCCAAAAATGCATCCCCAACATAAAATTGGCGCTCTTTTCGACCCATTTACCCGTATCCGACACAAAACACAACAAATTCCCATCCTCCGACCCGATCAAAGGTTGATACTCAACCACCATAAACCTCCCCACCACCCCAGTTTCCGGGTCAACCCGGGTAGTAAACCCGACATGTGTCCTTTTATTAATCGGACTTCTGGGCTTCGGAAGCCCGACCCAATCATAACTAATCGGGTTAACCACAAACAACGATTCCTCAGTAAATTTCCACAAAATACTCTTCGGATTCTTCTTATGTTCCTTTTGCGGGTCGCGATTAATCGACAGTGTAAACAATATTAACCCGTTACTGGATTGGAGTATCGCGGTCGGGTATTTGGACCGTTCCGGGTCGGTAACCGGATCATCCGCCAATTTTTTAGGGTTTATGGTGCAAGTCGAGATTTTTGGGCGATTAAGGAGCTGGAAACGGGTCGGGTGAGTCAACTCGGTAGCGCGTCGCGGAATTCGGTCAAGTATGACCCATGAAGAAGGAGAAAAAGCGCGGGAAACATAAAAGGGAAGGAAATGGGGATGAGAGATGATTGAATTGAACCGTTTCGAAACGGATTTGAAACGGCATAAGGGTTTCGATGGGATTCGGATTAAGATTCGGTAATTACTTCGTCGGATAGTAAATAGAATAAACATTCGGGTTCGGATTCGGGTTTGGACATTTGTGCAGGTGAATTTTGTTGGGGTTAGGGTTTTGAATAGTGAATTATGGAAGGGTAGAGACTAGAGAGAAATGTGTAGGAGAATTTGAAAACTAGTGAATTTTGAATTTACTAGGGTTTTCAATTTACATTTGTGGCTTTTGTGCAAGTGAATTTTGATGGGTTAATTTTAAAGAAAAATTAAAATTGGGAATTTTTAAGCTAGGGTTTCGAAATTGAGTAGGGTTTACGGAATCATGTAGTGTAGAGAATGGGAGGATGAGAAATTTCGTTGATCCCTATTTGACAAACATTTCGAAAACTGGCACAGTTTAACCACTTTTCTTTCATTTATAATTTAATATTAATTCAAGGCGATGGACTATCTACGGAAATTTGGAGGGACGCAAGGATTCCTGGCTGGGTTGCACGGACACGGCACAATTTTGCCCTCCGCGTGTCCGACACGGTGTCGGACACGGACACGCCTAGGACACGGCTCCAAACGTGTCCGACACCTCAAAAACCGTGTCCTTGGTTTTTTTTTAAAAAAGTGTGTCGGACACGGTCCAAAAAAAATTGGACACGGCCCGTATTTGGTTTGACACGGCAGTTATGCCAAATGAAACAATAAACCCTTATTTTTATTCCAAAAACTGAAAACTCATCATTTTACCAAAACTCCAAAAGCATCAATTCCTTTCAAAAGAAACCCTCCTTTCTCGTTTGGCTTTGTCGTCGCCGCCAGTCGCCGCCGTTACCTTCAGGTTAACCACTTCCCCTTAATTTATGATTTCCCTAATTTGTTATTCTAGGGTTTGTGATTAGTAATTTTATGAATATGCTAAAAATTTGCTACTTGTGATTTGTGTAATGGCATTTATGAATGTGATTTGTGTTTGTGATTTGTGCTCCAATTTGGTATTTGTGCTTGTGATTTGTGTAAAGAGGCAGTGTATTTGTGGACATTTTAAGAGGTAGTGTATTTGTGTTTGTGAAGGATTGAAGGTCGTATTTGTGTTTGTGGACATTTTAAGTTGGCAACTATGCTATTGTAGATTTGTATGAATGTAGGCAGTGTATTTATTTTGTAAGACTTTGTTCATTTTAATTTTGGGTTTGTAATTTGAAACTTTGTAGGTTGTAAGACATGTTTGATTTTAACGTATAAGATATTAATATTGGTCATTTCCGACTTTGTGGCATTTAATTGATCAAAATTTAGATGATGGTTATAATGTTCTTCAAATTCCCTTTATTTTAATATGTATATTGATTTTTTTTTTGCCGTGTCCGTGTCCTAAAAATTTTGAAGTGCCGTGTCCCGTGTCTGTGCCCGTGTCCGTGTCTGTGTCCGTTTTCGTGCAATCCAGATCCCTGGTACCCATACGAGGCGTGCTATATCCTGATGCTTACAAGGTAATTAAGACTTGGTTGTGGCGGATTTACTTAACAATGAGGATGGTGGATGGGATGAAGGGAAACTCGGACAATTATTCCTGCCTTACAATGGTACCTACCTTTTGAGCGGTATAGAATTGCTGCAATCCGGTCAAGTTTGAATCGACCTAGAGATGATTGGTATTGGAGTGCGGAAAGGGATGGCATATTTTAGTTGAATGGTTGTTGAAAAAGAGCATGAATATACTTACATTTATTTACAAAGACACCGTTGCTTTGACTTACTGTTTTAACAAAACATGTTTAGAAAAACCGTTAATACTCATATTTTGTTAGCGCCAAAGCGTAATACTTTGTCGTCACATAATCGAGTATTTGCTTCTGAGTGCACATTATAACTTGGTGAGATTATATTCCATCTCGGAGTATAAAATTTCATCGTGTCGTAATTTATCGAAATCAAATTGGACAGCAAATTCATTAAACAAACTTATTTTCTATAATTTGGAGTATATTCAATCAATCGTCGTGTATGTTTAGTCGTTATTCGTGGTCACTTAAGTGGTATCTCAGCTTCAAACAATCTTATATTATCACATCACAATATCGTACCTGTATTACTCCATTGGTATCGACAGGGTGACAACTCCAAACAAGTAAAAAACATAATGTGTCCCAAACAGGGGGGGGGAGAGGGGGGGGAGGGGGGGGGGGGGGGGTTAACATACCTGCCTACGAAGAGAGCAAAGGTCAGGTGTTCATAATTGCTTTCGGATCACCCTAGTGGATGTTGTGTCAAGTATTCACCGACTGCTACTTCACGCTTTGAGAAGTGCATATGGCAAAACGATTTACTTTGCTTTACCCCAACCTGTTGTAAAGCCAACGAATGAGGAGACTGTCTTTGGCTTCTTGAAGCAGCTCAAAATGGTAACAATATCACTGAATTATACAAAAAAAACAAAAAAGAAGCGAGATGACGAAGTAGATAATTAGCTTTGGATTGCAACACTACCCAACAGTCGGAAGACAAGGATAATTAGCATCAGTTGCTTGCATCAAAAGCAGCTCAAGAAGCGAGATGACGAAGTACATACTATTAACACGGACGGATTCCTAATTTGTTTAAAGCGCATATCTACATGCTGCAGTGCTGCTAACATGACAGTCTTGAATCTGAAGCAATGATACCATATAAATCAAACGTATCCTAGTTACCCTCGGCCTTCAAATCCAAGCCACATGGAGCACCTTCCGTACAAGATTCATATCCTGCACTGGACACCTGCCAAAAGTACAAGTATGTCGAGTCATGTAAAGTGGATTTGGCAAAAAAACCTCGAGCATGTTTCTTTATCTTCTTAAAGAGGGGAAATTATACAAATCAATGGTCAATCCACAGGCAATAAACATTAGAAATAAATCCATTTCCTTGGGAATCCAAACAATTATACAGAAAATTCTACACCTATTATATAGTGGAAAACTTAGTCACATAGTGACCTCAACCTCACCGTCAATAGGAAAAAATGATCGTAGAATAGACAAAAAAATAACGCTTTAGTGGTCCATGAAGATAATGAAGGGACACAAAAGACGGTGGGAGTTCATAGACACAGAATATATTCAACGAATTCTGAAAAGGTAGTTAGAAATTAGGCCAGACGATCAGGCGATCAGCCATCATGTTCTACCATGCAGGCGTGCAGGCTAAGACGAAAAATCCTTGATAATCTCCCAACACATACTCCAAAAAAAAACTCCAAAAGGCTAATTCAATGATAAACCTCCAGTTTAAAAAATCATGTATGGGCCTTATGGCCTTTTTAAGAACAACTGCGAATGAATACTATGTAAAGGCAGAAGCCAAACCTTCTCAAGCATGGACTTGAGCTCAGCCCGTAGCTTCGTGACTTCTCCATTTTTTGGTTCCAACATCAGCCCAAGTTCGACATCCTCCAAGGCTCCTTTGAGATTGCCAAGCTCTTTTCTAGCTAGTGCTCGGCGCCAATACACCTTGAAGTAGTTGGCATTAAGTTTCAAGGACTCAGTACAGTCAATCTCTGCCTCTTGATATTTTTTAACCTTGAGATACGCTAGTGCCCTATTTGCAAAAGTCGCTGTATTTGGTGACAGATCGATGCTCTTAGAGTAGCATTTTATGGCCTTGGTGAATTGCTGGCTCTTGAAACATTCATTCCCCTCTTCTTTCGTATAAGCCGCATCTGCAAGAACCAATAATGTAAACATAACTTAACTATTGAATAAAAGAGGGTAGTTATTAAAAGAAACGGTTATAATACTTATTAAAAGAAATGGCTATCACTTCCAATACCCGTCCCTGACCATAGTGTTACATATTGCACATTAAGAAATACAATTCGCCGTATCGTTCAGCGAAAAGTTTAGTTTGCAAACTATGCACATTACCAAAGATCACGATAATGTAGCTTAAGACAAAGATAATACACCAAATATGCAAAGCTAAAAAACAAGGACATGTAACCATCACCATAATAGAATGTAAAATGTTCAATTGCCAAAAATATACAGAATACGAAGTTAAAAGCAGAATGAATCCGTGATACAAGTAATGAGTACTTGAATAACAACTAAAGCAGAAATAAAATAATTTTGGAGCTACATAAGGCTGGTTACACTGTCAAAAGGTCCAGGTTTTATTTTA
This sequence comes from Heliosperma pusillum, assembly GCA_022085475.1. Taxonomy (NCBI): domain Eukaryota; kingdom Viridiplantae; phylum Streptophyta; class Magnoliopsida; order Caryophyllales; family Caryophyllaceae; genus Heliosperma; species Heliosperma pusillum. The sequence continues at coordinate 17,008 of JAIUZE010000976.1, read as the reverse complement.
CGATCATCCAGTAGACCTATTTCTATAATAAAAGCTCCAAGTTCAACATCTAGCATGGGTATACGTACATCCATCATCCCTTAAATATGAATCAAGAACACCAGCTTAATCCTACGCTAGACTAACTTAGACAATGAGCCGTGTGTCCGACTCAAAACAAGGCCTAGGCACTTTATTTTAAACTGAATACATACATATTTTTTTCACACAAAAAAAGGCGTGTCCAACCTGTCATACTCGATATTTGCAGCCGAATAGGCATAACAATAATACAATACAATTAAAAGACATCTTAAGATGACCTGTGCAGTTGATCTTCAACTAATAATGACTTCACCCAATATTGTTAATCAACCAAACAATCACAATGTAAAAACTTCAAACAAACGATAAAAGAGTTTAAGAGATACTAATGCTGGCACATACACAGACACTCAAGGATAAGAGAAGGCCAATTGGGCAGACCAAATGGTTACATAATGCACACTAAGAGATAATTCGTCGTATTGTTCGGTAAAAAGTCTAGTTGGCAACCTATGCATATTACCAAACATCATGATGATGTAGCTTAATACAAAAATCGGGGGACATGTAAACCATCAACACAATATTGTAGCTTAAGACAAAAATCGTGGACATGTAAGATGTAACCTTGAGTAGCCACAAATATTCAGAATAAGAAGTGAAAAAACAGAATGAATCAGGAATACAAATATTGAGTAGCTGAGTAATAACTAAAGCAGAATAAAACTATTTCAGAGCAGCAAGGCTGTTTGAATCATGAAAAAGGTCCAGGCTTTTTTACGATCATCCAACAGAGCTATTTCTAGCATGGATATACGATACCAACAGTCATCATCCTTTAAATATGAATCCAGAACACCAACCAAAGCCTATGCTAGGCTCAACACCTCACTATGAGAATGTGTCATGAAGCCGACACAAACCAACACCTGCACACTTTATTTTAAACCAAAACATACAAATGTTCACAAAACAGAATTGTCCATTAACCATACAAACACAAAGTAAAAAAACATTTAGCAAACGATAAAAGAGTTTAAGATACTAATAGTGGCACATACACAGGCGCGTAAGGATAGGAGAAGACCACTTAGGCAGAACAAATGGAAGTACGTATTTATGTGGAGTAAACACGTCACAAGTCCCAAACTGTTGAGTACGAAGATTAAACGAAAAGATAAAATCCCCCGTCTCAAAATACGCAACCTCAGCCTCAAATGGATGGAAAAAACAAGGAACAAGCCTCTTACTACCCCCACCACGTCTACAAGCCTCGGCCTCAGCCTCACTAGTCAAAAACCTGTCGACAGTTTCCCTCGAGACTTTATACATCAAACTCCATTCATCATCCCCACAATCCTTCAACCTCCAACACCTCAACACCCGCTGTCCCTCCTTAAACACCTCTATAAACTGCACAAACCCGCCTCCACCACCAACCCACCTCTCATCCTTCAACCCAGGCGTATCAAACTGCTTCCATCTCCCCTTTGGAAGCGGGATAAACCGACACACCGCCTTCTCCCTACTCTCAACCTCTCGAAAATAATCATTACCCTCAACATCCCAAGTAATCAACCCAACACTCAAATCAACCCAAAAAAACTTCCCTTCAAACTCGAAAGCCCTATCTCCCCTCCAATTATGCTTCCCCAACATATAACTCCCTCTCTTTTCGACCCATTTACCCGTATCCGACACAAAACACAATAAACACCCATCCTCCCACCCGATCAAAGGTTGATACTCAACCACCATAAACCTCCCAACCAACCCAGTTTCCGGGTCAACCCGGGTAGTAAACACGACCTGTGTAGTTTTATTAATCGGATATCTTGGCTCCGCAATCCCAACCCAATCATAACTAATCGGGTTAAACACAAACAACAATTCCTCAAATAATTTCAACGAAATACCATTCGCAGTTATCTGAGCTTGCTTTCCCAGGCCACGATCAATCGTCTGGGCAAACAAGATTAACCCGTTACTGGATTGGAGTATTTCGGTCGGAAAAAAGGACCCGACCGAAAAGGCAGCCCGGTTATCCGGCATTTTTCCAGGGTTTACGGTGCAAGTTGAGATTTTTGGGCGGTCGAGGAGTTGGAAACGGGTCGGGTGAGTCAACTCGGGAGCGCATTGCGGAATTCGGTCAAGGATGACCCAGGAAGAAGCGCGAGAAACGTAGAAAGGAAGGAAACCGGGTTCGGAAATTATGGAATTGAGCCGTTTCGAAACGGATTTGAAACGGCATAAGGGTTTCGATGGGATTCGGATTAAGATTTCGGTAATTACTTCGTCGGATAATAGATCAAATAATGATTCGGGTTCGGGTTTAGGTTTGATGTGGTAAGACATTTGTGCAGGTGAATTTTGTTGGGGATGATGTTTTCAATTTGGGGATTTTTGTTAGGGTTTAGGGTATTTGATGGAGTGACTAGTGACTTAGTGAGTAGTGAGCGAACTTTGAAAGGGAAGAGAAATGTTGGAGAATTGGAAAAGTAGTGTGGAAAATTGGGTCACTTCTTAAAATGTTGGTTGTGTTTGAATAATTGAATTATATGGGTGATAATGAATCGAGTCGAGTCCAGCCCGCTCCGCTTGTGTTATTGAAACAAAACTAGGATTTGAGCTGATCTCAAACTTAGCAAGGCTTGAAAAAAAGTTGCTCGTTGTCAAGCTTGCGAGTTTTAATGCTCGTTGTGAAGCTTGCAAGTTTTAAAGTGAGTTCGAGTCAAACTTGAGCTCAGCTCAAAACCGTTATTGTTAATTTTTTGCTTCTTTTTTTAATTTCAGTAACAAGGGTCGCATGTTATATGTAAAAATATTTGAGAAATTAATAAGACATTTGATACGTGTGATATAAAGATATAATAATGACAAAATGCTTTATAAACACATAGTCTGTATGTAATATCTTATTTAATCACAAGTTTGAACCGCTTGCGAGCTTTTCACTTGTCAAGCTCTCAAGTCGAGCCCGAGCCAGGCTCGCACGAGCTGAGCTTTAACTTAGCCGATCTCAAGTTGCTCGTGAACTGTCTTGTCTCATTATTAGTTATCATTTGGACGAGAAACTTAAAAGAGGTACAAAATGTTATGGGGTTTGGGGTGTTATTTTTTCTTTGTTTGAAATTTGGGGATTTTTTGGCTAGGTATTCGACAGCTTTATATTAAGTGTTTTTTTTTGTTCGGAAATTTTTAATTTATTGTAGACTTTACCTAAACAAGTAGTAATTTTTAAGACCAATCGTAGTTAATAAAAGAAATTGTCATTTTTCATCTTCACTTTTTTTTATATATACTGAATTCATACTTGAGTTTATTAAGTCTATGAAGAACAAATTTGTTGTCAAAACGAGAGATTTAATTCATGTGTGGAGATAAATTTGATGTTTCTGTTGGACATTATGTTTTGGCGAAGACTACTATTATGCTATTGAGTTGCTTTTTTTTTTTTTGGGTGTGTAAAGGAAACTGCAAGGGTGATTTTGGTGGTGATGCCTCATTAGGATTGAACCTAAGTCATCGGCTACAAGACCGGTATTGAGTTAATTGTCAAGGGAGCAATATTTTGTTTTGTACTACCATTACAATCAACCCTATTTATTCCCCATCTCATATCACCAAATGAGTTTAATGTTAACTACTTCGATCAAAAAAATTCAAATCATTTACGGAGTATAAATTGATTGGAGTGAAAAATTTACAAAAAATATAAAATTGACTTAGTTTTCAATGTATGATATTTAATTCATTTGTCTTTGGAGATACATTACTACCACCTTCAATTCGCATAAGAAAGTTATTACCACTTACTCCGTATTTACAATTTTATTTATAATTAAACGTGACACAATGCCACTAGAAAAAAATGGTATTCAAAGCCTCAGTTTTAACCACTACACTAAATCCCCTCGGTAAAACATAATTATACATGTGACATAATCTTACAACAACATCAACATGAGTTTATTCAAAGACTATACTAGTAAACAGGAAGAAGAGGGTACACATATACTGACATACCCTTGTACTAATTCCTCCAACAAAAACAAACTGTGCTATGAAAATTTCTCTTAAATGAGTTTTTTTTTTAGGAAAAAAAAAGTAATTTCCTTAACTTCTTCACTATCTTCAGGGAACTTCTCTTGCTGTTTTATTTATAGTCAAAAAGGTTTTAGAACTTCCAATGGGCTAATTCAGTAAGCTAATCTTGTCTCTTGTAATTTCCTTTAGGCCGAGGTGTGTCGTTGCCGCGGCTTGTTTTTCTAGGCCTCAAGTCCCCTGGCCCATTCATATACTTAGCCAATAACTTAAGATCATTGAACTCACTTGGGTTCTGGTTTAACTGGCAGGTTATCTCTTCGGATTCTGGTGGTGTGACCGGCTTCTCACATTGCAAGTTTAAAGACTCTTTCACTACTTGCAAAGGGTTGTTGACGGAGGTAGGATTTGAATTTGAAGCGATGCCCTTCCCTTTGTCAAGTGGGGCCGGAGGTGAGATTGGCTTCTCAGATTGCAAGTTTAAGGACTCTTTTACTACTTGCAAAGAGTTGTTGACGGAGGTAGGAGTTGAAGTTGAAGCGATACCCTTCCCTTTGTCGAGTGGGGGAGCCATTGGCCTTCTCACTTGTCGAGGAGGTCGTGGGTTCCTACTTGGGGGAGGAGGAGCAAAGCGAGAGCTCTCCATGTTCCTTTGCCCTCCCAATGTCAACGGAATGGGACCCATAAACCCGTTACTACTACCATTATTCCTACCCATCATGCCATTGTCATTATGTGACGACGAAGGGCAAGGGCTTGCAGTCGGGAGGGTAGAAGGGTAACATGGATGGCTAGAGTTATCTTGCACAGCAAAATTTCTAGAATTATTGTTATTTGAGAAGGGAAACCTTGAGCTTGATGGCGGCACCAACCTTTGTGGGCCCAGGGACAACTCTGTGTTTTGAACTGTAGCAGCATTTTGCATTAGAGTATTGAGTAAATGCATTGCAGGAATTGCTTCATTATTGACATCAACACCAGTACTAGGCCTTGATGAGCTCTCTGGATTTTCAAAATTTAAGAAGGTCCTGGAATTCTGGTGACGGAATCTTCCATCATTCAAATTAATATTCGACCTTGGAGAGATCATTTGTCGAGGGTTAGTAATTCCCAAAGGCATTCGACTAGGCATCCCAGGTGATGGCCATACAGACGAAGGTTGAGTTAAACCCTGTTGTGTAGACCAAGCCTGGACAAAGTTGGAAGGCAATCTACGAGCAGAGTACGGGTTAATGTGCTCTACGTCTTGATTAGGGTAGACGAACCTTGAAGAAGCGGGATTTTGATTATTTTCTCTAGGAAGTCCTCGGACACCAACATTTTCACCATTATAGTGAGAATACTGGCTCGAATTTCCATTAACCATCGTAGATGGTGGCATCTGCACGTTGAGTGAAGGAGATGACCGAAAAATTTGGATTGGTTGTCCATAAGATTCCGGGGTTTCATACTGCCTCACATTTGTGCCAGGAAGAGGACGAGGAGGTTCGGAGGAAACATGATTATTATCTATTGGGTCATTGAGTTGTTGTCGTTCATGTCGAATCTTAACCATCAGTTCAGCAATTTCCATCAAGTTATCCTCTCCTGGACCTACTTCATTTGGTTTGTCATCTGTAGGGATGCTATTGATGTCAATATCGTGTATGCGTCCACGAACTTCTTTGGTCTGCTCCTTTTGATTCGGAACTGAGTTAGATACCTATGTAAATTTTATGAAAAGTATGTTAGAGTGCAGAACTTCCAAATTATTTGAACCAGCAAACAAAAATAAAGTACAGAGCTTTTGCATTCAAAGTAGCAGATAATGAGAGCAAACCTGCACTGTTATATCCTGTGCAGGCGGACGACATCTATATGTTTCAGGGGTTCTGGTTGTCTTCTCGCTTGAGCTTGTTGTTGGATAATCAACGCGTCTCTCGGGATCAGATTGATTTGTAGTAAAAGGGGCACCAACAGCACTATTACGGCTTAAAGTCACTCCACACGTCTCCTCACAATGTCTACTTTCTTTTTCTTTCGGAACCTGAGATGCTGAAGGATACAAATTGATCTTTTGCAGCAACGGCTGGTTGTTTTCCTTATTCAGGTTGTTGCTTTGGACATGGCCGGCATTTCCAGAAGGTTTTCCAACATTGTCAATTGAATTTTGCTCAGCTACTTCTCCGTTTTTTTGGGTCGCTCCGAAATCTTTAGCCGTGGTCCCTCTCTTTCTCTTCACCATGTTTCCCGGCTCACTCAAATGAGCAAAATGATCAACCCTTTGAGGCAATACCTCTGCAAGCTTTCCTCTTTCCTGACTCGATTTGGGTTTTGTTATCTTCTGCGGAGAAAATGAAGAAGAAGAAGCTCCATTGTCTATCTTCATCTTCTTCTTCTCCATCTCAACCAACGAATCTTTAGACTTGTACCGCCTTTTTCCTGAAGAACCAGACATTTTCTCATCCGAAACATCACTGGAATCAGATTCATACTCAGAATCAGAAATCACAATCTCTACCCTTTTTCGCTTAACATTCTCATCTTGATAGCTAGTAGATGAAATCATTTTCTTTTTCCCTTTCCCGGGATATTGGGTTTCCTTTAAGCTTAGTAACTCACTCATAAGCCTCGATTTAGGCATCTTCCTACGTTCTGTCCCCAAGTAATCGTCTTCATCTTCACACAAAATGATATAGTTTCCTGTAACTGTCGCTTCATTACGTAACTCATCATCTGAAGGCTCGCCACTACACTCGTTCAAATCTGGCAAGGTTACTAGACCTTGGCTGCGACTGCAGGACCCACTAACATTGCCAGCTACGCGAGCCACTAGGCCATTGGTTGGTGATTGAGAAAGTCGATGTTGTGTCGAAGTTTGAGGATCCCCTCCACTATACCCTTTAGAAGATCCTACTTCAGTTCTCCCTGTCGCGCTTTCCTTATGAAGGCCGACAGCTATTCTATTATCATTGGATCTTGCTCGAACAACTGGCCGATGAAAACAACATTATTGTAAGTATCATACATTACCAAGTATCAGAAAAATTAATCAAAAGAATGAATTCCCAAATGAACTTGACATACCTTCATTATCAGTAGCACGCTGGTTTATTTCGATTTGACCTGTAGTTTGTTGGAAAGTCTTCTGATTCGAACAGAATGTCACAAAGCCATTTTCGCACCCTGAAGAAAAAAGATAAGAGTATGATTTTATGAATACAGTCAGCCTCAAAGGCTTCTTTTATGAACTACTCCCTTCGTGTTGATCATTTCTTTAATTCTTATTAAAAAAACCGTCACAAAAAATAAGATAAATAAATGACCTCAATGGAGGGCTTACATGAGACTTAATTAAATAAAACGTTTTTAAAGAATTAGGGCAAGAGGTGAAGGATTAATGGATTATAGCATGAATGCAGGCCTGCAGGGAGGCCTTTACCACATACGGTCACAGGTTTAAATTCCGACAACCCTTCTTTGTTTCTATAAGATCCGCCACTTAGCTATGGCGCGAGTATGTAATACAATGGTAAGTAAAATGTACTGTACTCAATAATGTAAATTTATGGAAAGAAATAAAACCTGAAAATGGTGGAATTTCATCGTAAGTAACATGAGCTTTCCCTTTTCCTTTTCGATCAGAAAGTGTATTCGACACAACAGGAGTGTTATTTTTGTTGTAATCGGAATCCGTTGAGCCAAAGGCTTCAGGAATTCGAACTCCAGCTGCACTATTATCAACTTTTATAGATAGCCCTAACAGAAGATTAGTATTTGATGCATTATTTACATCAGCACCTTTCTGAGCTTCTTCTTTAGCAACCCCACGAGTATCTTTTGGAAGACAGTCGTCATAGTTCTTAGCTTCCGGAACACAACCACTGCACCGCCACCATCTGGACTCGGGAATGGTCATTGGAGGCAGCTCGTTGGCCGGGTCAATTGATTCGTTTAAAGGAAACGGGTAGCAAAGTTTAGGATCTCTTTTCCGGACTTCTGAGACGTATCCACTGCAAATGTCGTAAACCGAATAATCAATTTTGTCAATAAATATGAAGTACGTACTATTTTCCTAAAATTAAACAAATCAAAAGTCGAATGAATTAGATCTGCACATTGTTTCATTAGTTACATGCAGGAAAAGTACTCGTAAGTTTTAATGCTACTATAAAAGTTCTTGGAAAATTGGATGGTTACCTACGTGATAAAAATAAAATAAAAAAATAAGATAAAAATAAAAATTCAATCCCCATAGTGTTTCTGAGAAATGTGTCACGAAAGGATTAATTGTATGCATTAGCTCACACGATAACAAATTTTCACTCGAGACTCAAGGGCTCCCGCAAATTATTGATTAAATGGAGGTAAGATAAAATGTATGTAGTCTTACAACTAAGATATATCATGTAGACGGTAGACCAAGGATGAGTGTTACGTTATGAAATGAATCAGGTCATGATATGACGATAAAAAGAAACGCGACCAGGTTACTAGAACCCTTTTGTTTATTACACCATAATAAACCCGAAACAAAAGAATGATAATAGTAGTATTTTTTACTCCATTAAAAATGTACGGTGATAAATTTAACATCTCAAGCCTACAAACGGTAAAAATAAAATGCGGAAACAAAAAAAAAGTTGAATCTTACCGGATGGAGAAATGGTTACATTTTGTGGTTGCAACGTTCTCATTAGTGTCAATACAAGGGTTTGGAACGGGTTGTTGACGTACTCCGGTGGAATTGAGGGAAAGACTTGTGTCAACTTGTTTGTCTAACTCCATAATAATTGCCCTATTTGCCATGTTGAATTTTTCGACAACCACACAAACGCCAGTCTTTTCGAATTTGTCAAGACGTACAAGATTCCTACATATGTGTAGGTAAAATTAGACTGATCGGAGCGAGGGAGTATTCTCTAAGACGGTCAATGTTTTTAGAAGTATACATAGTCAAAGTCAAATTTGTAAGTTTATCACTCATTAGAAATCAGAATGTACACGATGATTCTCTTAGTAATGATGAACCCTTGCTTGATCATCAAATGTAAAATCTATGCAAAATCTTAATTACTTTTAGAGAATCTAAATGAAATTATTTCATGTTAGGTATATATGATGCAAAAGCAAAGTCGATCATTCTTGTAATCTAATTAAAGTTTAGCGCATGTACATTAGATAATATTTGAACATGAAATACATTTATTGAACAAATACCTAGTCTATCCATGCGGATTGGTATATATATATATATATATACTCCGTATAAACAAAACTATTATTCCGTATAATTGAATTGAGTAGGACATATTTCAATATACTATCAAATTACTAAAAAGACCTAGTATATCATATATGCATGCAGATTCCAGATATATACTCCGTATAAACAAAACTATTATTCAGTATAGTCGAATTTAGTATAGACATCAAATATTATCGTTTTGACACATTTCAACATAACAACCTACGACACATGAAAAAGGCTTGAAAAAAAAAATTGAAGAACAATTTTATATGGACATCAAATGTTACCATAGGACATTTTTTTAAGCTACAAAATCTATGGTATATAATTAAAAAAATATAAAAATAAAAACCAAGAATATTATAAAATGAAGAATATGACATAACACTAAACAAAGTGAACAGAAATGTAAACAATAGAATCCAAAGCACGTTAACAACGTAACAAAGGTTGTATAAGCAATAAAAGGAAATAAGCAAATAAAGAGTTTAAAACAAACAAAATTTGTGGCCCCTCACTCAAATTTGTTGACATTTCCTTTGCGTTATAACTACACACCATGATTAACATTTTTATTTTATATATATATAAAGTTTTTAATTAATTTTTTTACTAAAAAAAATAAAAAAATTTATTGATGAAGTAATGTAAATGATTAATAAAGTAAACCCTAGATCTAAAATAATAAGGGAAAAATAAAACCTAACAAAATATTGTTAAAGATCATTAACATGATACAAATAACCAACTAAGATACACATGAAATGAAATTATATTCCTTATATATTTAAGTAGAGAATGAATCTCATTAGGGTTTTATTTAATTGAATTAAAAAAAAGGCATTTTTCACATAAAATGTAAATTAATGAATTTTCCATGGTTTGTTAAAACCCCACAAAACTCAATTCACACTACAAAATTTTACCACAATTAGTCTTATAATTACATCAAGATTAACATTAAATAATAATAAAAAAAACTTAGGGTTAAACCAAAAAAATCTAAATGATCTAAGATCTAGGGTTTACCATGTAATTAATTATTTTTTTTAAAATTGAAATAATAATAATTAGCAATTAGCAACTCCACTAATTTCAGAGACACTATTAATTCTGAGCTCATAATTTTAATTAACATTTAAAGAAGACATAATAATTTAAAGTCAAAAGAATTAGTAAAGGTACAATTTTTTTTTCCATCAAAAATGAAAATAAATTAATTTATTTTTCAGCTAAAAGTGAAGTTAGCTAAATATATAAAAAAAAAACATTAAAACATAAAACAAAAAAATAAAAAATACCCAACAAAAAACAATTGAAGATGAGAGAGAGAACTCACCTGGGTCACCTCAGTAATCTTGGGTTGGATCCAAAACGACGCCGTTTTACACTTATCAACCAAAAAACTAAAATCAATAAAGGTGAGAACTTTGATTGAAAAATCACAACTTTTTTATATAAATTTGATGGGAAAATTGAAATAAACAAAACCCTAAATTTAATTTCTAGTTTAGTTTTGGTTGGTAGAGATATATAAACAACAAGATGAGGTTTTTGAAGAGAAAAGAGGAGAGAGAAACTAGTGAGAGGAAATTTGAGAGACCAGAAATGAAGAAAGAGAAGAGGAGAGAGAAAACCCTCTTTCTTACTTTTATTTATTATTATTATTATTATTACTATTTTTTATTTTGTTTTTTTGTTTTTGCTTTTTTTTTCTTCACTATAGAGATGATGATGATGTTATGTGACCTTGAAAGGTGGTTTTGTTGTATTGAACAACACACATCTCAATGTGTCTACCTCCCATCTTACCCTCCCTTTTATATTACAAGCAAAAAATTGAATAGGAAATAAATTTGCAGAGGAATTCAATTATTATAGTAACAAATGTACTATTCTATAATAGTGCAACAGTTGAAAAAGAGAGCAAATACATTTTTATTATTATGGTATAATATCATGTGATACGGTTTGGATCGGTTGCATGTTTTACCCGATCCGGTAGGTTTTCGAGAGCCATTCTTACAATAAAATTACCAATATTTTGTATTTGTCGCAGTTATTTCTTTACCTTTTCTTTATTTGCGTGCGTGTCTAAGCCGTATTTCCGTAACTTTTCATTTTAGATATCAATGATATAAAAATAGATTAGTTTTATTAGTATAAGTTGATTATATTTGTATTAAGATTGATCTAACTAATAATATATTTAACATAATCTCGTTTTAAAAAAAATAAAAAATTGTGCCTCTTTTATCATTTAAAAGCACCGTCTTTTAGTTCACACCAGATTTTAAAGTATGAAATATAAATTATTTGAACGAAAGTAAGACAATTATTTTTGGAATATAAAAAAAATTATAATAATTTTGGATTTTACCATTTTAAATATAATTAATATTTTGAATATTGTTAATAATAATATTATAATGTTATGGATCATGGATGCATGATAACATGAAGCATGACCCAAAAATAGACAATAGTGAAAGTGAGAGAAGAAAAAGGTGAAGAAAAGAAAAGAAAGGCATCTTGCTATATTTTCTCTTATCTGACTCCTACTATGATACTAGCTAGACATAATAGTGCGTTCTTATCACAATCCATTTACTATAATTTTTTAAAAAATAATATAATATACTGTATATAAATTGTTTTTGTTTTTATTATATTAATTATATTATTTAATAAGGAGAAAAAGGTGAGGCAAAAAAAAACCCTAGGGTTTGAATCCCACGCGCTGTCTTGTCAGAAATTTGGAATCAGATGCCACGCTTCCCCACAAATATTTAATATTATTGGAGCGTGTAAGTCACGTGATATGTAAGAAAGTGGTTAATAAAGTGTTAGGAAAAAGTTGTGGTGGTTTGTCCCACCAACCCTAGATATTTAAGGTGAAAAAGAAAAAAGGTAAAAAAAAAATTAAATGTATGAAGTGAAATCTAACCCTAAAATCTGGACCTTTAAATGTGGTTGGGATTAGAATATAGGGTGGGTCTCTTTTGTCATAGACTAGCATTAACTTTTGTTTAAGTGATGAGTGCACTCAACAAAATTATTTATGATTATTTAGGTTGAAAATTACTAGTTATAACTAATATAATTACCATGGTAAATTTTTGTTTTTGTTAAGATAGGAGAAGGAAAGTAGGTAGATTGATCATTTATGGTAGAATCGATATGTTTCGGTTTTTGGATGAGATAAGGGAGAGGGGAGTGAAAGCCATCCTGAATCGATATGTTTCGGTTTTTGGATGAGAGAGGGGAGAGGGGGGTGAAAGGCGGGATGGGTGGGAACTAGTCAGTGGTTTTTACAACTGGGAGACGTTTCTTTTGGCAATTATGATGATCGTTGGAAGGAAATCACGTTTGATACGCGATTTGGTAGAATATGATAATAAATGTGAGTTTTTATGTAAAGAGATTAAAGCATGATGGTACAAAATCCCGGGATAATTAAATGTTAGCTGGAGAACGTATCTGATCTGATCTGATCAGCATTCCCTGTAACCAAACCTTGGATATTGGTATTCTTAGCTGTGAAATCACACATTACCAAATGACGACATTTTTACAATTTGTGATCAGATCCCGAATAAAGGTAGATTTTAATGATAATATGGCTAATATTGTACTTAGCATATTCCTTTCATTATTTCAAATTCATTGTCCGATACAATTTCGTTGTACTAGTAATATGAGTAGAGTCGGTTAACTTATACATTCTCACTTGGTAATTTTTTTTTCTAACAAGGTAATAATAAGAAAATAGTTTTTGGATAAATCTTAATATGAACATAAAAATGTTAAAAAATGCCTTACTTAATATTTGTATCCACTTGATGATGATAATTAGTATTGGATTATATAGTCTCGTTAACAATAGTGGCATACTTGTATTATTGTATAGGTCATTTTTGAGGACATATGCACTACTTCATTCGACCTCTCGTATATAGATATCTAACTCGCGAATGCAATGGCAATATAGTATGGATCAATTTCATAATAATATTCTCTTCCAGTCTTCCTTTCATTCATTTATTTTTCTAAAGCGATATTTAAATAAAAGTAAATAAATAGTTAAATTGTTAGGATATATACGTACTCTATGTGAGTTTTTATTTATGATATGCATTTCTGTTATTCGTTCACTTGCATAGTTGCATCACATAATTTAGTACTCCGTACTCCGTAGTTCACACACATTCTATTGATGACCAATACTATAAACATATTTATTTCTTCAAATTTAGTGAATAAATTACGAGTTTAATTAATTATAGTCGGTATCATATTAATTAATGGTAACATTTACGATACCCCAAATTAGTTTAGAAATAACTGTTTTTGTAAATTACTTTGCCAAGCTCGATCGGCCCTATATTCTGAAATCGCATTTGTTCGGAACATTATTTCTTTCACGATCATTAGTATAAATGTTAGTATTACCATCAATATCAATAACTAAATCGAAATGAAACTATAAATAATCACTTTCTTAGTATATAATACGACTTATACGAACAAAATATGTTAGTAACGTTATATACTAAAGTATAAATAATTATGCTTCCTAATAAATAAGAAAATAAGTATCCGTGCCATGCATGTAATTAAACTATTAAAGTGTACGGAGTAAATGCAATCATATAGCATGTTCTGATCTACGTTGCTACCACGATACGATACTATTACCGATACTATATATATTATCTTGTCTAGTACATGAGTACATCTATCGATAAATTTTATAATATCCAAAATAAATACGTTCCAACAATGTATAGATTACTACAACGGATTATATTCCATGTCTAATTCTTCGTCTAACAAATAGATGATAGATCTAATTGAATTATATTGCGATTACGGAGGGGATCAGCTAGCTAGTAACAAGGGGTAGCAGTCGGTATTCCAAACATCAATAAATTGATTAACTAGTTTAATCTTTGCTACTTTAAATACCTTACAATGTAATAATAAATGTAACTCGAAATTTTCTTATTTGTTTGTGAGATGATCCTTTCCATGCGAGATAGAAGGAAATCGTGTTAGTTGGCCACTTGAACTTGAATAGAGGTAGTATTTATTTCATTTAGTTTATACGAGGAAATTTGGATCTTCTCGTATTATATTGACATCAATTATATTTTTTTATTACGACCATAAGAAAATGAAAATTATTGTGTTAGTTAAAAACTCTTATGATTATAGTTTGACCTAATTAACGTGGCTAATAACTAATGTTAATTAATCAATATAATTCCGTGTCAATGTCCGCCTACCAATTTTACCCGATAATTGAGGTGAATCTGTACATTATTATTATAGTGGCAGTCCATATCACGTGTATAGGTCAAGAGAAGAAGTCATACAATTTTTCATACATATTGATTACTTATCCACAAATTCACGGATACTATCGGTTATAAGCTGAAAACGAATAATATCATTCTCACAATATGCAAGTGGGGAGGTACAATATGCAACATTTGTCCTCTGTTTATTCTCCTCACTTGCATATTATGAGAGAAACATTATTCGTTTTTAACTTGTGACGGACAGTGCCCGTATTCAGTGAGACGAGCTCTTAATTATACAGGTTACAAGAGAACAACCCATAAAACATTACCACTATGCCAAATAATTGGGTTTAGATATAAAAATGTGGTACGTATATTTTTCAAGATCATCATTTTTTTTGGCAATCACAAAAAGCAGTAGTGGAAACGGATATACTGCGTATCACATATGGGCAGTGGCGGAGCCACAAGCCTCTTTCCGGGGTTCGGAACACCATAAGAAGAAATTTTTTGGTATATTTAAGTCGATTTGTAGGTAAAATAGAGTAAATTTAATATTCATGTAGGATAGGTATTATATTTTTCATGGACACCCACAAAAAAATCTGGATCCGCTACTATATATGGGTCTCGTGGTTTGGTTTGAGTTCGAATACGACGAGTCATATTAGGTTCGTGTTTTACAGCTTTACTAGATCATGCATATATTAAGTTATGTTTGGTACAATTAGCTGAAAAGATAAATAAAAGCCGAAAATGGTAACTAAAAATTGAAAAGCCAAATGAAATCTGAAAAAGTAAAATATAAGGTAACTGAAAGTTAAAAGCTGATAAGATAACTAATAATAATAAAAATTGGCAAACTAGTTGAAATAGTAGCTGATTTTTTTATATGAAAAAATACATAAAAGGGTATGATAATGATACCCTATTAGCATTTCATTTCAGGTATCTGAAATCTCAACTGTTACCCTACGTAACATTTTATTTCAGGTCGCTTATTTTTGGCAAATAAGTTATTCCGTCCTTGTCAAACACTTTAAAAAAAAGATAAGATCGATACCTGCATTTTTCGTCAAAAAAGATATTTTAGTTAAAAAAATATCTGAAACGCATTATAAAACACAGATTAACATTTTATGACGGTTCCGGTCATTATCGATGAATTGGGCGCGGGTCATATTAGGTTCGTCTTTTACACTGTTACCACATACCAGATCATATATTAACATTTAGTGAGGGTTGAGGACTTCAGGTCATTATCAGTCAATTGGGTAAACACAAATTCTTATTTCAGACAGAGGTATCCGTCTTAAGGTACATATTCTCTCACAAAATACCCATCAAGGGTGAGTGGAGAGCACATGGGGGAGCCCACCTTGTCCCCTCTACCCATTTCCTCTCACAAAATACCCGTTGCAAGATCCGACCCGTCTTAAGCAAGACCTACTGTTGGGTAAATTCTTGGGGCAAGTCAATTCGATTTTTGTTCCAATTAACGGGTTAAGACCATTAACATATTTTATTGCGTATTTATTTTCAACTTTCCAACTTAGAATTTCATATTTAGGTCTCCAGGTTGTAGATGTATTTATTTTATTTTATTTTAAAGTTAAAAGTAATCAACTTAATTAAAAAATGTTAAGCCTATCTAATAGAGAAAGTTCTTAAGCTTATATCAACAAGTCATTACACGTTCACGAATCACAACTTTAAATAATACAGTTAGTCTTCCTTATGACGGTCTTAACTTAAGACAGTGATCATCCGAAAATAAATTAGTTTATTTTCAGTGTAACCTCAAGTCAGATCAAGTCGGTTCGATTATTGTTAAAGGTAAAAATATATTTATCTAGCTAGATTTACCCCACCAGAAATAAATCAACTTTGGATTTTGTTATCATATATTATTTGCTATATTGATTTAATAAATCTTGTTTAAGATGGGTATTATCCGTCTTAAACTTAAGACGGTTTAAATATTACCATCTACTATATACTAATCCACAAACATTTAAAGCATTCCTATTGGCTACAAGAATTAAGGAATAGTGGGCCCCACATCAAAACTAATACTTTAATTACCCTCTCTCCTCTTCTAATTAATTTAGACTATGTTTACATCAAAACTATGTTTACATATTTACAAACTATGTTTATATATTTTATTTTCATACACAATTCCATAATTTTTTTCATATTCCATGATTAAAAAAATATAAACTAATAATTTCATGCAAAACAAAGTCCAAAAATTAAAATTACAATACTCTTGCAACTAAAAAAAATAATTTAAATTTCAAACAATTAATAATTAATAATTAAAATTACAATACTCTTGCAACTTGAAAAATTTCTCAGACGGAACTATAAATTGCTTGATGAGACGGAACTATAAATTGCT
>JAIUZE010000975.1:35194-65164 GCA_022085475.1 Heliosperma pusillum | reverse complement strand
CACCGCACACCATCACCATCCTCATCAATCGCATATCAACTAGGTCCCGATATAAACAAAGGACACATCTGTCAGTGTTCGGGATAAACAATGGAACACCTAGGCCCCATCTCCAAATGGTTCACCTCTGCCAGCCCCCGTTTATATCCCACCTACGAGTCACCCTATCAGGCTCCGTATTACCACAGATCACCTCTGCCTCACAAAAGTGATACCCTATATCCTTAATGTGCACATCCACCTTGCATGGTGGGAGCCACAATGAACGATCCCGGGGTTGGAGTCAATCTACTGAATTGCTCAACAAGCAAAACACCAAATTCCAAGTCACAAACAACCACAAACAATCATCATAATAATGACAATCAATAACAAGTACACAATCATTCATATTAACCAAGTTGAGTAGCGAAACCCTACCATAGCGATAATCTGAAATAAGTCTAGCAAACTAGAAATCCTCTTTTACAAAAACGTCGCTTATACAATACAATCATATGCAATCTTAATAAACCATAAGGAAAACCCATACACACATACTATTGTGGTTTACGCCGGTGATTGTATGTTAGTTAACTATGTTTAGTAACGATTTTCTCTACTCAACCCGTGGTCAACTTATGTATGTTTTTTTTTTGTATCTTCAAAACTCTTCTTAATATTGTTTATGATGACATATATGCTATTTACCGGATATATTGGGGAGAAATATTATATAGATGTTGTATGAGATGATTGGCTTGGATGCCGATTCCCTGTTGAGCGTGTGTGAGACAGTCATCAGTTACTATTTGAATTCGTCTTTGATAAACTTTGTCGGTTAATGTAATTGTACTATCGTTTTAGACTTCCGCTTCAAGTGTTGTAATATTTTAATTTGGTAAAGTGTATTCTCCTTTCATTTAATATTTCGATAGTTATTGATTTGATTGTTTGTTTGGTAACGCTGCCACAGTTCGTCGTGATAGTAACACACTCAACTTTTTAAAAGATTTACTTAAGAATGTTAAATAGTACTGAGGCTTCTACCCCTAGCCATGTAAATACGTAACCAACACATTAACCAACACTTTTCCGTGTATGCATATTAACCGTCACTTAATACATCACCATGACTACTTTTTTCACCCGAGTTTAGAAGTGTCGAAATCACGACTCCACCATAATTTTCTAATGTCACTTGATTTTCGTGTTACATGCGTCTTCATTGTTAGATCTGACGATCGTGATTGCACCTAAAGTAACCCGAGTGGATCTAGAACTAATATCAATTTCATTTTATAGACCATGACACCTTGTTATATCAAGCTCATCTTACTATAAATCAAGCTTAGAAAGGACTTATATAAAACTATACCTCGAAATGGTCTTCATTTATAACAAAACCATATAAATAGTTAAATAGAATATACAAGTAGAGCTAGTAATTTTGCTAAGACCATCCCCAAGCAAGGTCATGAGGGAGGTCATGACCTTGTTGGGGGCATGATAATCAAAGATTAACAACAAATTTAGCATGACCTTGCTCTAGTAGAGGTCAATTTGTGACCTTGTTGAGAGCAAAGGTCACAACTAATTGACCTTACATGTGTCCCATTGTTATTGGGTACATCATTAAAAAACAAAAAAAAAACATAAAGCATCAACTATTATACTTGGGAGGTTGTAAATGGGTGGGGTAGAAAATGTGGGAAATGATTGAAAATGTTGGAAAGTGGAAAATGATTGGGTTGGTGACTCAAGTCATGACTTTCTACTTGAGAGGGTATAATTAGGTCAAATAAATAAAAAGTGATTAAGAGTAAAAATTGGTGGTGACCCAATTAACTTGACATTTGCTTGGGGATGGTCTAATAATTCTCTAGTCACTCATTTGCATCCACTCATCAACAAGTTCAACAACATTCCAAATCTACAACCACCAAAAAAAAGGGTATTTTAGTAAAACTACAACAACTCAACCTTTCCCTTTAAGCTTTCCTAATTACCTCAACATCTCCCATAAATCTCTCATATCCTCACCAAACTCAAAAAAAATCAATCAAAAACCCCAATTAAATCCACCAAATTAACACAAAAAACATGATTAATCTTGTTCAAATCACAATTCTTATTACAATCCTAATTTACTCAACAACTTCAACACCCATAACAGTTCATGAACTCCTAAAAAACAAGGGTCTTCCACAAGGTCTCTTACCAAAAGAAGTAAAATCATATGAATTTAATGACAAAAATGGGCTTCTTAATGTATATCTTGATGGTCCATGCTTAACAAAATTTGATAATAGAGTGAAATTTGATAGTGTTGTGAGGGCAAATCTGACATTTGGTGAACTTTTAGGTGTTGAAGGATTAACACAAGAAGAACTGTTTATTTGGTTACCTGTTAAAGAGATTAGTGTTAATGATCCTAATTCTGGGTTAATCTTGTTTGATATTGGTATGGCTCAAAAACAACTTTCTTTATCACTCTTTGAAGATCCACCTACTTGTAAACCTAATCAAGGTATTTTATCTTTTTTATTATTCCAAAGTTTTCATCTTTTTCTTATTTTCATTTCTGGGTTGCTTTTATTTTTTGCTAATTCATTTCTTTTAGGAGTTTAATTTTAATTTGAATTGAGATTTTTTTATTCTAACAAGAAAATTCAAAATTGTTTAGTATTTTGGGTTCCTCAATTTCTTCTCAAATAAAATGATTTTGTCCAATGTTGCATTTTTGAATTGACTCGAGGTAAGACTGTGTACATCCAAATCTTAGAAGATGCGCAATCTCCATCACAAGCTGAATACGGATAATGCCCCATCTCACAATATGCAAGTGGGCTTGTCTTCCTACTTCACTACTTGCATATTGTTGCATATTGTTGCATACTGTGAGAGGGTACTATCGTCTTCAGCTTGCAATGAGAATTTGTGTAAAATCATAGTCACCTTTTATGGGGTATGTCATTGATGATTGTAGGGAATTCCATTCACATCCATTCATATAATGTGAATTTTATAGTTAAAATGAGCTGAAATTTGTGCAGGAAATATAAATTACAGTGGAAGAAAAGATAAAGGATTTACAGCAGAAAGATGAACAAGGCAAATCTAAATCTAGTGTGATTTTGATGATTAAAGATGAAGAGATAGATGATTATATATTGTAGGTGGGTGTTGTTAGGATACAGTAACTTGTATAGATCCCAAATTTTGTTTTCAATTTTTGATAATGCTTCTAATATTTCCATCTAACTACAATTTTGTCTTTCTTTTACTTAATTAGCCTAATCTAATCTTTTTTCCAATCTTATTGATCCACATTCAAGAGTAAATTCTACGTCGTCTTAATTTAATTTTCACATGTTTGATTAAAATACGCTTCATGTATGTTAAACATCCGTATGGAAATGAAATGAAGGGACGCAGTACGATTATGAGTACTAGTCATGGTTAGATAATTAATCATAGAAAGGTACAAATTCAATGAATTAAGGTTAATTAATAATACTGGAGGATCATGCATTGTAGTTCCAAACTGTTGAATGGTATTTAAGGTTGATGAATAAATGCTAAGTAATCGAGTAAGATTATGAGAACCATACTTAATTCTAAACCTTCTATTTGCATTCATTATATAAGGTTCATGAATCTGAAGTTCTGAACCAGTTAATGCTAATAGTTTGTTCAATTACCAAAATAGTGATTAATGTTAAAAATATTATAAGTAAATGCTTGTAGATGGCTTAATTATTTAAACACAGATCTTGGTTAAATATGTATGTGTGATGTGTAGCATTCGATCGGTGACATGGATAATCGTGAATTTGGCAAATATGAAAAAAGAAATGTTTCGGTACATAGTGTAATATTTCACCATATACTCTCGTTAATAAAATTAATATCCATTATTATCACTTTCTCATTCACTGAATTTAACCATTTGAATAAACTATTTTTCACATATATTTAACTAGTGGCGGTATAAATACATTTTTACGCAGACTACTTTCATTTGTTATCAATAGATTCTCAACGACGTAGTACATAAAAGGCATTGATAATGCCACACGAAAATCATTTGTGTCACTATAAATTAACACAAATTCTCATTTGTGACGGACACTATCCGTTGCAAGCTTAAGACGGATACCATATTCTCTCACAAAATACTCATCAAGGGTGAGTGGAGAAGCACATGGAGGGTGCCCACCTTGTCCCCTCTACCCATTTTCTCTCACAAAATACCCGTCGCAAGATCCGATCCGTCGCAAGCAAGACCTACTGATAAATTAATATTAAAATACATGCTCTTGAGTGAGTAACTTTCAATTGGTTAATATGAAATTATATTATTGTGATTTGTGAGCATAAATGAAGATAGAGATTCATCCTAGGATACTATGAGAAGAAAAACATTGGAGTACATTCCTGTAATAATGATGGAGCTACTCGTACAATTTTGCATGCCTAAGGCGGGAATGGTAGATAATAAATGGGCCATCTGAAATGATTACGGAGTATTTTTAATAAATAAAAGGGACCAAATAATGGAAATTAAGTGGCTTTTTGGTAAGTAAAGGGCCCACACGCAAATTAGTGAATTGAGTAGCAGGCTAATGGAAAAAGAGGCAGCTAGCTGTGTATTGATTAGTTCATCACAAATTCTTATTTTAGACGGACTAATTCCGTATGAAAAATAAGACGGGATTATGTTGTCACTTTTTGATAAAATGTAAACACAGCTCATATCAACTTGTTTTCAATAGTGGTTACATCTAACTGTAAAGTGGTTACAAAATACCGTCTTATTGCTTCAGACCAAAATGGTCCATCTGAAGCAAGACCAACTGTTAATTCATAAGGAGCCACATTTTGCAACTTTATTTGTTTCCCAGTTACTTACTGTCTTTTTGCGTAGCTTTGTGCATGCATCATATGATCATATGTAATTCAGTTGATCTTGCTTCAGACGGACCATTTTGGTCTGAATCAATAAGACGGGATTTTGTAATCAATTTACAATTAGATGTAACCACTATTGAAAACAAGTTGATATAACATGTGGTTACATTTTATTTAAAAGTGCCAACATAATCCCGTCTTATTTTTCAGACGGAAATGATCCGTCTGAAATAAGAATTTGCGTATGTAATTACGTATGAATGAATTTGGGTTCACCTTGTTGTATTTTTGTCATATATTTTGTGCAACTTTATTGAATCTAAACGCCTGTCAATCTGTCATCACAGTTTGAGACTTTGACTCAGAACCATGTCACATTGTCACCCCACACCTCCATTTTTTATTTCCCGCTAATCAAATAGTGGTAAACTAATAATTGGGTCGGTTTCAGATTGGCATATCGAGTTTGGGTTTTGCTTGGTTAACATAGTTTCTTGTGTCAAGTCGAGCTTTGGTCAGATAACTTGGTGATTGACGCATCAAGGCCGGGTCACATTAGATTCAATGTATCAACTCATCAATTATCATCAAATATTTTATCACGTTACTCTCTTTATCTTAATCATTTGTTTGTTTTTTCTCTTTATCTTAATCATTTGCTTGTTTTTTTTATTAAAATATCATTTTATAAGAATATAAAAGGCTATGAACGAAAGGAGTATCTTGGAAATATGTTAATAAAACACCAACTTATTGTACGTGAAGATAAATTGATATTACCACCAAATGCTTGTAATATGAAATCGGAAGCAAATAAAGTTAATAAGGGTATGTAGTTTTTATGTGAGTTTATTGTGAGGAGCCACAGAATCGATTTGCCTGAAAATAACGAAACAAAGAGGTACTCGTAGTAGTGAGTCTTGGAGGAGTAGAAGAACAATGCTACCTAAGGTTGATTCCTACGGGTTATGACTTATGAGTCATGGAAATTTATTTAATTATCAATTGAAGAACAATGCTACCTTAAATAATGATTACTCGTACTATAGTATCCTTGATCATATTACAAATGACTGGGGTGGCAATTGGGTCAGTCGGGTCGGGTCATGTCGGGTTCGGGTCGTATCGGGTTCGGGTCGTGTCGGGTCAGACAACCCTTTCGGGTCGGGTCGGGTCGGGTTCGGGTCAAATGATACATTGGGTCGGGTCGGGTTTGGGTCGGGTCGTAATCGGGTCCGGTTATTTTTTCGCAATATTTCAATATTTTTCCATTAAATCTAGTTTTAAATTATTATTTGGTTTAATTAATTCATTATTAAGTCAAACATATCAATTTAAACAATAAATCACTTTCATTTTGATCATTATTAAGGTTAATAATTGTCAGAGCGTCAATTTAATCGGGTCAATATCGGGTCGGGTCGGGTTCGGGTCGGGGTCGGGTCACTGATTTTCGGGTCGTCAACGGGTTACGGGTCGTCATCGGGTCGGTTTCGGGTTGCAGTATTCTCGGGTCGGGTCGGTTTTGCTCGGGTTTCGGGTCGGGTCAGACTTGCCAGCTCTAATGTGCATGAAGGAGTTGTCACTTGTCAGTAAACCTGGCAAATGGGTCAAACGGGTCGGGTTTGGGTCGAGTCATCTCGGGTTTGCTCAATCTTTCGGGTCGGGTCGGGTCGGGTCGGGTGACTTTTGGGTTTGGGTCAGTTTCGGGTTTGGGTCACTTCGGGTTTGGGCCATTTCGGGTATGGGTCATTTTGGGTCGGGACATTTTAGATTCATATCCGATTTATTTAGGCCATTTTAAGGTCAAAATGATCAAGTTAGTTTTCGAGTCAAGCCCGCGTCGAGCCAAACTCGCACGAGCCGACTTGGACCAAGCCGAGTTTGAGCTACACGTGGGCCGTCTCGTCCCATTATCACCCCTAATCACAATAAATTGGGTCATTTAGGATCATTTCAAATTGGTTTGTCTGTAGGTCGGTGGTTTCGGGTCGGGTTATTTTGGGTCGGGTCTCTTTCGGGTCAGTGATGGTTCGGGTCGGGTCTGGGTCAGGTCGGGTCAATTCGGGTTTCGGGTCATCCTCGGGTCAGGTAATTCCGGGTCGCTTTCGGGTCTTGGGTCAGCCTTATTGGGTCGGGTTATTCGGGTCGGGTCAGTTTTGCCAGGTCTACTTGTCAGTCAAGGAAACGCAATTAGCGGTTGAAGCGACAGATTAACAAGATGCATTAATTATAATCATTAGCTACTAAACAATGTACCTTCCAGTTCACGCTTAGCTAAATACTGCTGCTACCATTGTACGGACTACTATATACCTTAGCTCATTAGCTGCTTCGGTATACAATTAGATTCTATTTACACTCCTTATTTACTGTAATATAAATATCAACAATACAAATTCTAGAATAAGACGGTCTCATGATGACGGTTCTTTTTTAGAAAAAACCAACTATTTATTGATGTTGGTAAAAGAGTTACTTTTTATAAAAGTGGATCGTCTCACACCGTGAGAGTATGAGACCGTCTCATACAAGACTTAATGTATGAACAGATGGAGTACTAAGACCATTATATAATCATTTTAAACAGTCATACTACTCGATTAGACATACTCATATTGAATTTGTCAAATTATTATAGAGTAGGATGTAAGGAATAACATAAAATATAATTATTATTATTAGGTATTAAAAATCGAGAAGGGAGAATATCGCAAACTCAATTGTATTATTGATGTTGGTTCCTCTAATTAATACATTAGAATGCTTTATATATAATAGACTCATAACCTATGATCTCCTATTAACGGATATGGAAATAGGATACGACATAATATCAATATTGATATGTCGATATCTCGACATATCTAAATATCTTGGTTGAATATTGGTTACACAAGGATGAGAGCATCTTGGTAGACAAGCTGGATATATCAAATTAAAGTGGCGTTGTTAAACGGCAAAGTGTCAAGAAAGAAGGAGACAAATAATAACGTAACATCCTTCATTTCTTGTCTTATTATCTCATCTGCCTATTATTATCGCCACCAAATGTGAAAAGCATCCGTCATTATTATGAACAACCAGCATATAATACTTTCTCGCCTATTTGGACTTTATTTAGAGTAGGCATTCAGCTCTCCAATTTTATTCTTGTCATTTTATGTATGGAAAATGAGATAATGACATTGGGTACGCTGAATTATGAGATTCTCATAATTCCACTTGTCCACTAGTGTAAACCTTACCATATATAGAAAGTAATACACCCAAAAACAAAAATAGATAACAAATCGGGACGGAGAAAGTATTTGAATCCACTCTTGTCTCTTTACTTGTTATTATCCGATGGTTTGGTAACCTTATGTTAAATTTGAGAAATTTGGAAGAAAAGAGATGAAACATAAGTAATATTATCCTCTATTAATATAGCCATTGAAATTGGCCTTGAAATATGAGACACTATGGGGTTTATATATTCTACGTCTATGTTACTCAAACTTGGTTAGAGTTGTAGAGGTAAATGTCGAAAGGTTGGACATTGAGGTCAACAACTCAAATTTAAGATACATCATACAAGATTATTACAAGAACGCGTCTTCAAAGTAGACGTTTTTAATTAAAAGAACCGAGTGTGAAATATTTTTAAGTGAAAAGATAATTACTTGACGAAGTATTTGTTTTTGAAGAGTAACAAAACACTTGCAGGCTTGCATATGTAGTTATGTAGACAAACAAATTACAGAGCAAAATTGCCATAATGTGTTTACCTTCCTTATCATGAATGCCAAAATATAGGCCATTTTTCACTCATATGGGAGTGGCGACGACGGTCCCTAAGAACAGTCATCGACTATTGATGATACGATAAAAAGGAATAGAGGCAGCCGCCATAAACCCGTCCCACTGACTCAAGGCCAGAACACAATTCACAACGATCTCATACGTCATCTTGGTTCGAGGGGAAATGTAAGATTTACCGCTCAAACAGGAGCAGAGGCTTACTCAGTTCCTAGTTTCGTAGCTTCTGCCTGCTGTTTGGTGTTCAAGAGAAACGTTTAAATCTTAAATAAAAAAAAGTGGAGATGCGGGGGATCGAACCCCGTGCCTCTCGCATGCAAAGCGAGCGCTCTACCATTTGAGCTACATCCCCGATGTTAAATAATATAGGTACTCTAATATTAGATTAGTCCACATCGTATTTGTGATAATTATCAATTTGATGGGCCGTGTTTATTTTCTTCCGTCATTTAATAACAAGTTTGATTTGCTTTTTGTGGTTGCTATCTTGAGCATATAACTAGTTTTAAACCCGTACAAATTGCATGGGTATGTTATATAAGACTTTGTTACAATAACAACTTATAAAAAACTATGACAATTTGTATATTTATTAGTGTTTTTTGTAAAATACCACCTATTGAGTCCAATTTTTTTACGTTTTACCACCTATTGAGTCCAATTTTTTTACGTTTTACCACCTATTGAGTCCATCTTTTCATATTACCACCTACTTTTAACCTAAACCCTCACAATCAACACCTAAATTACGTTTTCATGACGGTCTTTCTTATTTTTTCGTCTCGCTTACATTTACCGTCAATCGATTATTTCTTATGACCAAACTAACCCTCATAACACCCACTCACTCACTCACCCCCTTCCCTCCTCTAATTCATTACACTCACTCATTCTTTTCCCTTAATCAATTAATCCTAAATGAAAAACACTAGAACCCTAGAAATTGATTTCTGGGTATCATCGTCATTGGTAATCTGAGAACCCACCATACTCATCAATTTCTCCATCTTCGTCATCCTCTGCAGAATCCACCATAGCCAACATATTGTAAGGTAAGTATTAATTATGTAATTGTTTAATTGATTAGGTAACTCGTGCATACTTGATTATCCCCAAATATTATTATTCATAAACCCTAATTAATAAATTCCTATTGCAGGATGTTTTCTTGTTATAATGTTGATGTGAGATACTATCATGGGGGTAAGTTCGATACCGACACTAAAGGAAATAAAACATATGTTGGGGAATTAGACGGGAGTGACGGAGTGTGGGTTATAAGGGGTGAGTGAGTGAGTATATTGAATATTTGAAGCTTCTTACAAATATATGGCTTAGGGTGATAGCAAATGAATTGATTTGCACGAGAACTTACTGGTATATTGCAAAACTTGCCAATTTTTCTGTACATTTTAGTTAATCTTGAAAAAATGATGGCATTTACAAAGTATCTATCAATATAGGTCAATGCTTTTGATTCGGTTGAATAGATTCACTTGATTAAAGGAAATAATTGATGAACCCTAATAGTGTTGTTGATGAATGAGTTTGAATATGAATGCTTCACTACAAGAAAACAACATTCAGACGACTGATATTGGCGACTGATTTCCGTCGCTAAAATGAATTTGGCGACTGATTTCAGTCGCCAAGACATAGTCGCTGTCATTAGTCGCCAAAAAACATTCGGGCGACTACTTTCAGTCGCCAAATTTGGCGACTGAAAAAATAGTCGCCAATTGTGAAAAATGGCGACTGAAATCAGTCGCTCAAATTGGCGACTGAAAGCTTATGTAGTCGCCAATTTGGCGACTGAAATCAGTCGCCATCAGTCGCCATTTTGGCGACTACCATAGTATTCAGTCGCCAATTTGGCGACTGATTTCAGTCGCCAAGCAGTCGCTAATGGATTTTCACTTTGCAAAAATACAGGGGTTTTGGCGACTGAAAATAGTCGCCAAATGAACATTTCAGTCGCCAAAATACCTGTGATATTGCATGAAAATTTCCGTTTTCATCCTACCATACCATACCATCATACCCTACCTGCAAGTATACAAGAAAACACAAAGATTTCACACATTTACAACAACACGATGTGAAACCAACATCCTCATATAGATAAAAAAAATTGTTTCAAGTTTACAAATTTTCTTAAACGGAATTGTTTCAACCATAAATTGTTTCAAGTAACAAGTTTCTAAACTATATCAGAAGCCAAGGTTTATATTGGATTCGGCCTGGAATCCACCACTTCCATTGCCTTCATCATAATCCCGCCGATAGGGAGGGGGACCTTGGTTGCAATTCTCAAACCTGCTTTCCCAAGCCTTGAATTTCTCTTTCATTATCCTTATTTCTTCATCCCTTTCCGCGCTTTTTCTTTTTTCCTCGTCAAGTGCGGCTTGGAGTCTTCCCACGACTGTCGGCTCGTATGTTTGGTTTGAGGTGGACGACATTCTTCCCCTTGGAGTTTCGTAAAATACGTTCTTTGCCGACCCAATCCCGTAGACGTTCCCCTTCTTGAAACCCTTTACTAAGTCGAACCAAATCTCGTTATCGGGTTTCTCGGGATGCCTAAGTTTCTCGGCGGAAAATGCTTCCTACAAAATATAAACATTGTTATTAAAAATAGCTACAATATTGGTTAAACATTCAAAAAATTGAACTTATTGTAAAAATACAAAAATGCTTGAAACTTACATATAATTCCTTATCTTTTGGTTTGATCCAATATCTTCTATTGTCTTCGAGCCGGGAATGGGTGTCAAGGAAGAGCTCCGGAGCTGTGGGCGTGTTAGCTTTTTTCTTCTTACCCTTCTAAAAGAAAAAATTAAAGACTTGTATAAGAAAATTTTAATAATAAAAAGAATTTAAGTTATAATTTTCAAATGGAGGAAAAAGTGGAAATTATAACTTACACCCAAAACTAGGCTAAGGAAAGATCGAGATCCTGCGTGATGCGACGGCTCAGCCGCTCCATCTTTCTTTCCTCCTTTTTTATTTTTGGATGCTTGGGCCGACCTAGCCTGAAACTCCTCAGTTTCACGATACTTAAGCATATCTTCATATGCACCACCTACAAGTTAAATAAGTATTATAATAAAATATGATAAAATGTGTAAAAATATAACTATATATATACAAATAACAAAAACAATTAAATACCTCTCATATGCTCCGGCTCCTTCTTCCTCTTGACAACCTTATACATGTTGTCCCTTAACCGTCTAGTGCACGTCTCATTGTACCTTTGACGTACAATATACTCTATTCCGGCCGGCCAGTCAAATGTTTTCTACAATTTAAAAGGTAAGTATTAGTAAAATAAATTATTAATTAAAAACTATAATAATATAAGAAAATATAAACAAAAATAATATACCCTAAAATTATTGAACCACTCCTCTTTTTGTGCAGAGGTAGCCTTGGTCCAACAAGTAGGAGCAACTCCCGTCATCTTCTGCTTTGTACTCTGAGTACAACCGCGTACAACCTTTTGAGACGAAAACCTGAAAAATAAATTATGGAATAGTATGCATTTATGGTAAATAATAATGTAATATAATTATAAACTAATAAATTAAACACATTGGTGGTTGTCTTACCAAAACCCCGCGGGATCAAGTATCATCTTCCCTTCCGGCGTGAACTGGATCGTCTCCGATGTCTGATCCGAGGACTCGTCATTGGTCGATTCCTCGACCACTACCGGACTCTGCTGATCAATAATCTCCATCTCCTCCTCGTCGACTGAAGAAGTACTACGGCGTCTGTTTGAACCGCCGCCACGTTGTCTACCTCGACCTCCTGCCATCTACAAGTACACAAATATTCAAATTGTTAGAAACGGTTAATAACATAAAAAAACAAACATAAGCTGTTAATAACATAAAAAAACATCAAATAACATAAAAAACTTAATTAAAATATATATAAATATATCTTTACCCAATTAATCATTATCATCATCAAATTCGTCCTCATCATCATCACCAATTGATTCATTATCATTATCACTATCAACACCACCATCACCGTCAACTTGACCATCACCATCCTCGTTCTCTAAACCTTCACCCTCTTCATTTCCATTCTCATGGATGTCCTCATCAGGTGGAGACAACAAAAACCCGCTAGATACTATTTCTTCTTGAAAAAAAGTTGTATCTACTTGTGAGCGTGCTTTTGTCTTAAAAATTGCACACCACTGCTTTTGATTTCGATCATTCTTCGTGCTTGAATAAGAAGCGAAATATACTTGATTGGCTTGATGTGCGAGTATAAATGGATCATACTTTGAGTATGTCCGGGTATGATTCACTTCGACGAATCAGTTGCTCAAAGAAGTTCTTTTCTATATGCTTTACATCCATAATCGTGTGAATCAGTTGCTCAAAGAAGTTCTTTTCTATATGCATTACATCCAAATTGTGCCTAATTAACATCGTTTTCCAATAAGGAAGATCCCAAAAAATGCTTCTTTTAAACCAACCAATTTTCTTCTTCTTCAGCACCTCCGTCTCTGCTTTAGTACAATCAATAGTACGTGACAAATCACAAACCATATCCCACACCTTATCCCCCGGAAGTCGATCTACAGCATGATTGCGCTCCACTTTACCTTTTCTGAAAGCTTTTTTGTTGCTCCTAAAGGCATGCCCCTCCGGTAAGAATTGTCTATGACAATCAAACCAACTCACTTTATGGGAACAAGGAAGCGAAAATGCTTTGCTTTGGTACATGCAACAAGGACATGCCTTTTTTCCCGCGGTAGACCATCCAGATAGCATACCGTAGGCGGGAAAATCATTAATGGTCCACAACAATGAAGCTCTTAGTTGAAAATTTTGCTTTAAAGACACATCATATGTTTGCACACCTACCTCCCACAATTGTTTCAATTCTTCCACCAAAGGTTGCAAATAAACATCTAAGGCGGTTTTTGGATTATCAGGGCCAGGAATAATTAGTGACAAGAAGATGAATTGTTTTTTCATACATAACCAAGGTGGTAAGTTGTATGGAGTGACCATTACGGGCCAAGAAGAGTACTTTCTACCAAACTGGCCAAATGGAGCAAAACCATCCGTACAAAGGCCAAGTCGCACATTACGGGGTTCCTCAGCAAAGTCGGGGTAAAGCATATCAAACCGCTTCCATTCCTCTCCATCACTCGGATGACACATCTTTCCCGGAGTACGGGGATTTTCCTTGTGCCATCTCATTTGCTCGGCAATGTTTTTGGTAGCAAACATTCTTTGAAGTCTAGGAGCTAGAGGAAAGTAAGTTACGGGATTTTCGGGTATTGGTTTCTTACTCTTTTCACCTCTTCTTTTTTTCATTCTTTCCCTTTTTACCTTTCAAGACAATACTTCCCTCAATTGTCTTATATCTAGCCTTTTCACATTTACTACACTTGTCAAGTAAAGCATCATCCTTCCAAAAGAGCATACATCCATCGGGACATGCATCAATCTTGTAATGCGGAAGTTCTAGACCTTTCACTACTTTTTTGGTATTGTAGAATGATCGGGTCATGACATTATTATCGGGGATAACATCCTCAATCAAAGAAGCAATGCCATCAACACAAGTAAATGGCAAATTGTACTCACATTTCAAAGTTACTATCCTAGAGGCGGCTTCTAACAATGACATTTTGCTCCCTTCATATAATGGTTTTTCACTCGCCTTTAACATATCAAAAAAGGCTTTTGCTTGTGGGTGTGGTTCTTCTTCACTCATTGGTATATGATCATTATTGAAAATATTAGACTCAAATGCATCAACTACCATATCTCTATATGGGTTCTCATTTTGTGGGATTTGAGATTGTTCGGGAAGTGAAAAATATGATTCTCCATGAGAAATCCAATTGTAGTAGTTTGGACAAAACCCGTTTGTATAAAGATGTTCTTGAACCTCAATGTCATGTAGATATCTCATGTTTTTGCATTTAATACAAGGACACCTAAGTTTCTTTGCTACTAAATCATACTCGTCTTGTTGTCTAGCAAATTCAATAAACTCGGCAACCCCCTTTATAAATCTAGCGGTAGGACGTCTTTTCTTATCAAGTCTATCTTCGTACATCCATGTACGTTCCAACCTCTTCATTTTAATCTAAACATTAACCCACACAACAATAATTACAACAATATTGATTATCAATTATTACTAACTCTAGGAACATATCTATTATCAATAATAAACCAAACAATAATTGTCAACATGGATACTAACTATACTAAAATTAACATATCACTAATTAAACTACTATCATTCTAATTAATAACATTATCAACATGGATACTAAACAACTATCAAACTAATACATACACACTTTAATTATAAAATCCTAACATTCTACTCCCTCCATCACAATTATTTATTTGCCTTTTGATTAAAACAACCATAAAAAATAATTTAAAGGGCAAACAAATGAATAAGAGTCGGAGTTTGTTGGTGAGGACGGTGGTGATATCGGTATAGCTAGTGTCGTAGTGGTGGTCGGAGAGGTGGTTAAGGGAATGGAGTAGTAGTGGTGGCGATTTTGTAGAGGGAATAGGGGTTTCGGGTGTTTTGAAGAAATTTGGGGAAGTAGAGAGTGGCGGATTAGTTTCGCGATTCTGGAATAATACACAATTTGGCGACTGAAAAGGTAGTCGCCAATTTGGCGACTGATTTCAGTCGCCAAATGGCTTATCAGTCGCCAATTTGGCGACTGAAATCAGTCGCCCGAGTTTTTTTAATTAAAATTTGAGGATTGTTTCAGTCGCCAAATTGGCGACTGATCTCAGTCGCCTTATTCTATTTTCAGTCGCTAAATTGGCGACTACTTGTATCAGTCGCCTTATAACAGTCGCCTGAAACAAGTTTTCTTGTAGTGCTTTCATGTTTGATTTGGGAATTAGAGGGGAGTGTGGGTTATAAGGGGTGAGTGAGTGAGTGAGTGAGTGAGTGAGTGAGTGAGTGAGTGAGTGAGTGAGTGTAAATGAAGGGTAATTTGGTCATAAGAAATAACCGATTGAAGAAAAAATGTAAGCGAGACGAAAAATAAGCAAGACCGTCATGAAAACGTAATTTAGGTGTTGATTGTGAGGGTTTAAGTTAAAAGTAGGTGATAATATGAAGAAATGGACTCAATAGGTGGTAAAACGTAAAAAATTGGACTCAATAGGTGGTATTTTACAAAAAACACTATTTATTAATTATCTTCTTTTAAATTTAATAATCTTTAGAAATAAGTTTTTAAAGTGAATCAGTAAAATATGCATACTTTTTGTTTAACAATTTTAGTTTGTAATCATAATAATTGATTTTTATAAATTTCATTTGTAATAATTAACATAAATGATACGTCTTGCATACTTATACGGAGCAGAAATGGTAAAACCCATTTTTTAGTCAAACCCATGCACGAATTAAAATGAAAATTTTGACCCGTGCATATTCAAAGTCAGAATTTTCACATGTCTATAAGCTAAGTATCTGATATAATTTATAAAAACCGTACCGAATATACTGCAATTTGTATAATTAAAACCGTGTATTGTAATGTAAACATATATCAAAACCGTTTTGTGTATTTTTGTTGTCCTCGACTATTTATGAGCTTATGAAGATATACATTTTAGGTTTATATACAATAATCTAAATATGGCTCAATATACATTATCACCTAATACTTCTTCCGTTTCATTGAGTTCCTCACGTATTTCATTTTGAATCATTCCATTTGATTCTTTACGTTTATTTTAGCCGCTTAAATCTTTCTAAAAAAATTATGTACAAAGTAAATGTACATAAATCAATGGACGATATTTCCCATTTATATTTTTGTATATGCATATTACGCAGTTCGTTAATTTTTTAAAAATTCTAATGATTTTTCCTAGTTTAATATTTTTGCCGTATTTTTTAATTCAAGTAAATACTCGTTGATGATTGGCTCGATATTCAGATATGAGAGGATATTTAATTCATTATTGCATGAAATTGCTTTAATAAATATAATTTTCTTAACTAAAAATGATAAATACAAATGTGTTTGATGATATATATTTCACGTATTTCTACCCCAACTTTAATCCCATATTGTAACACCCGCAATTGTACCCTATTTTTGTAGTAAAAATATTTTACGGATACTTTTCAGCGAAATTTAGTATTAGTTTAGAATTAAATTTCCCGAGTCGAATTTAGAATTTCCGAGTTCGTATTTGGATTTTACGCGAGATTTCAAGTGAATCACGTCTTAAGACGTCTTTGACTTTTCTTGACTTTTTCCACTCACTCTCTTCATATACTCCTCTTTAACCTAATTCTTCCTCACAACTCAACTCTTTCTTCCTCACTAAGAAAACCCCCAAAATCCTAGCTTCCATTTTGATCCGTCTTAGAATCGTCATAATTCTCTCATTTCTCGCTCAAATTCACGTAAGTTCGTCTTATTCTTCCCCTCTTATCTTCCTCTATCCGTATTGGTAATAAAATTACCGTCTTTCTCGCTTTTCAATTTATCCGTCTTTCTCAAAGGTGAATTATATTCATCTTTTGTCGTCTTTGTTTAGGTGGAGACTTTCTAGACCCCGGCAAAGATTACTATCTAGTGGAGGAAGGCTTAGAAATCGTTTAAGACGCATAAAGGTAACGGTGAAGGGTTACTCGATATCATTTACGTGTTTTACGTGTTTTCTATGTTAGAAATCGTATCTAGAATATGATTAGTAAGCTTAGGACTTGTGTTGTTGTTGATGTTTGTTGTTAGTTGTTAATTGATATGAGAATTGATGGTTTGTGATGATAAATGAGGATTTTTGTTGTTGATAACATGTTGGGATTTGATCGTGCCTGATTCCAGCGAAGGACGCTGGCAGCGTCGTCCGGCGCTAGCAGCGTTACTCGCTGCCAGTTTCCCAAGTCGACTGCAGTTTTCCTACACTGACCCCTTTTCGTAAAATGATCATATATCCTTCGTTACTTGCTTGTTTTGGGCTTGTGACATCTCGTTGGAACCGTAAGAGGATAAGCTATCACCTCCATTTAAAATTTATGCATTTTCATGTCTAGAACTCTAGTTATGACTGTTTGAAGTGGACCCTTGTTTTAGTTGGTTTCCAATCAACGTTGTTTTGGAGAGGGGATCTATGTTTCTTATTTATGGTGCTTCATAAACTTGTTCTAATGCTTATGTATCATGTATTGACTCATTTTTATCATAGTTAAATTTATATAATTCCCTATTCTCAGGTTTTGTGACGGTTTTTGGTATGTCCCACTTTGAGTCGGTTTTTACAAATGTTACGTTTTGAGCACTAATTTCCTATGTGCTTTGTACTCTCATTCCCTTGGCTACCTCCACGTTCGTAAGGCTGGAATGTCGGAACGGGGATGTATCCTTACTGCTTAATTGCATGTGTTAGTGGGCATACGGCGACGTTGTTGAGAGGCGAACGCTTTGCGTTGATCGACCCGGCCGTCAAATGTTGTTTACTTGCGAGGTGGTGTTATTTGCATGTAGCGTACCGCTTGTTATGAGGCTTGTGCTCTTTTCCGCCTCTTTCGTGAATGTCGACCGAATTTGGGGTACTCGACGTCAATGATTGACCAAGTCTTGGATGCGAAATGTCATCGCATGTCGAATCGGAAAATGGTTTATTCCGAGAGTCTGGCCAGGTTTAGACTAGGACCGGATATTTATATCGTCGTGCTACCAGGAGGAAATTAGTCCACATATACGAAATGAATTGAATCGTGTATGCGTTCAGGGAAATGCTTATCTCGTGGATGCCTTTTAATCATACTTGCCATGTACACGGTGCTAGTGCGTTTCATTTACCGTGAGAGATGTCGTCATTATATTGTATGTTTGAATGGATGATAATATGATGAATTATTTGTGATCATCACATGACTTGGCATGGTTTGGTTGTCGAGTCTCAATCTTATCAAACTTATACCGCTAACGGTGAGATGCAAGCCCTAGCGAGTGTATTCGGTTGCCTAAGAGTGTCTTCCCCGAGTCTTTGTATAACATGATAGATTCGGATTTGTACTTCATATGCTCTTATCCTTATATATTGAATTGTCTATTTATCCTTATCGTATTTCACATGTATATCTATATATGCATGCTTCTACTTTTGTATTTTCTTATATGTACGTTTAATGTGATATGGCTGGGAGAACCCGGAGTTACTCCCCACTGACTATGGCGTTCATGTTTTTCATGGATGAACAGGTTGCTTGATTTGGATGGCTTTTTGCTTATGATATTTTGGGTTCGGGTGTGAGCTAGCGGGCGTTGTCCCTGGAAGATTCACCTCTAGACGTTATTTTAGCTAGTTGCTAATCACTTTGACATTGTCAACCTTTTGAGAGACTACGTCTCTTGTTGTAGTATATTTCGTACTTTGGTTTGTAATATTTGACATTCCTCGTATACTTCTTCTTGCATGTATAAAAGTTTTTTAAAAACATCGTATTTTCCGCTAATTAATTCACATGCTTGTTATGTTTTATTTCCGCATTCGCGAGGGTATTCACACATATAATACTATATACAACTATAAAGTAACTACTTTTATGTAAACTTAAGTGAAACGAAGTTGTTACAAATTTTTAAATAAACCTAATTTATTATTGGTAGCAGTAGTTTTGTTTAGTTTAACACCAAATATTTTTCTTTTAACTTGAGCCCACGTGTCCATGGGTAAGCTCGCCTATTTTGACGAACGAACTTAAACAATCAAATCAACCTAACCAAAATGCTTATTGTTGAAAGCGGATTATTATCCATGATTAACTTGATAACAATTGACCCGAATCCGGAATAACTCGGTTGAACCCAAATCAAATTAAAAATTGACCCGAACCCAAAATAACCCAGTCGGACCCGAACCCGAACCCGAACCCGGTCAGAAATTGACGCAACTTGAACTTGACCAGATTGACCCTTTTACTGGGTTTAGACACGGGTAATAAAATTAGGTCACCGGACAATTTTTTTAACCGTACTCTCAATATCTGGTCCGCTAATAATCAATTCTAGTATGACGTATTGATGTTATACGGCTTATCATACAATTGAATACTCTGTTTGAGTTGGTTCAATTCAATGGCCCAACAACAAATTTGGTTCATCCACCGATTAGTTCATTGAAGTTATGAGCAACTATATGGAATATGAATAAGCCATTTAAAACCCTTATTTACTTACTATTTCCACTTTACTCCTTCTCCGCCTTTCTTTCCTCATCGGCTCAACTCCGTCACCTGCCGCTACTACAGGTTTGCCATCACCGACTATTCGCACTTGGTTACTATCTGTCACAACTCACAACTCACAACTCACAACTCACGACCAACCCTTTCTGTATTCCCTTAGTCCTAAACTATCAATTTCCATTCATCCTTTTGGAGCCATTTTAATGGGTTATAGGAGAAAGTTTAAGTACCCAATCTAATTTTGAGGTTTGATGATCTTATATTTGTTTTTTATTAATCTTCATAGCTATCCATGATTTTTTTTTTGTCTTTGACCAATTTCTATTTTGGCAGCTTTTTTTAACGTTTCTTATATTCAAATTTTCAGTATTATAATGATTTTTTATTTTTGATAAATAATTGGCTATTATAAACTATAAGCAAATTACTTTTCCCCTCGTTATGCAAATTATAATTATTCAAATTATTGAATAACATTTATTTATATTATGTTACTGTTTTTTATTTTAATATACACATTAAATTGATGGACCTTATTTTTTCATCAGTTAATTTTGTTAATTTTGATTTTGATATCATTATCAAGTTATCAATTAAAGACTATTACTAATTATTTTAATTAAGTAAATTAATTGACAATTATATCTATCAAATAGCAAGAGAGTATTAATCAGATTGTAATTAAAGATGATAGATAGATGAACGTGGGGTATTTTAGCTAACTTAATTAAATCATAATTTTCAACTCTCCTACTTTTATGTTCAGCTTGCCAAGTAGGATTTGTGATTCTTGCTTTAATAAAGAGAGATTTGTAGTACTCCGTTTATCGTAATAAAATACTTTGAGTCATATTTTAGGATAAATAAAATGATATGTACTTCGTAAATTCCTATTTACTTCGTAATTGTTACTATTTTTTAATTTTACGGAAAATTCACGTGATACCTCCTAAACTTTGTCATTTTGCACCTGGTACCCTGTATTTTAAGTTTGTGCACATGTCACCCTTCACGTTTTATTTTTATGCACATCATATCTTTTTCGTCGCTTTAAAAAACTTCAATTGAGCATAACCCCTTGCACCGGAATTCGGATTTGGCCAATTATTTGTCCTAAAAACAGTTTCTTGTCATAATCTACGATTTGTGAAAAAAAATGTTGACTAACATTTTCTAAGGTTTTTTTCTCACGAAACCTAAAATCGGCCATTACTTCGATCTTAAATTTCCGAATGACCATTTTATGTTTGATCAAGTTATAGATCTCGAAGAATTAATCAATTTAAAATTTTGTTTTGACAAATTCTGATTTCTGGTTTACGATTTACGCTCATTTGAAGATCTTAAGAACGATAAAAAGAGCATATCATACTTAAAAATCAAACCTCAAGGTTACTATGTGCACAAAATTTAAAAAATGTACCACATACAAAATGACAAAGTTTAGGGGTAGCACGTGAATTTTCCGTTTTAAATTTAGTTTTTTAATAAGCTATTTCTTGATAAAACTGTAGGCGTTTGGCCTTCCAAAATTACAAAACTTCTTTCGAAAA
Organism: Heliosperma pusillum; assembly: GCA_022085475.1. Lineage (NCBI taxonomy): Eukaryota > Viridiplantae > Streptophyta > Magnoliopsida > Caryophyllales > Caryophyllaceae > Heliosperma > Heliosperma pusillum. The sequence continues at coordinate 43,685 of JAIUZE010000975.1, read as the reverse complement.
TATCTGTTTTACGTAAGCAAATGAAAATGAAATTTTTTTGTTCAAAATTATATCAAAATAGGTCTCGATTTTTAAATGAAAAAATAAGTATTTTATTTTATTGACATATTTACAAATTACAATGTACAAATTTGTCATTTATGTATTAAAAATCTCAAAATTACAACTAGTAACTTTGTCATTTGTCATAGCTCTCTCAAATATGACTATTTGGCTTAAAATAAGTAGTTTTAACTTTCTCAAAATTAGTTGTTTGGCCTGACTTGTGCTTATTTCTATTTAAAAATTGGGCCAAACACATACATAATTATAATTATCGACGCAGTATGGAAGTTTGGAAAGTTTAGAAGGGAGAACGGTATAAGAGAGACACTATATGGGTTCAAAATTAAATCGGAGGCAGCAAGTTAATGAGTCTGAGAAATGGGTAGCAGGGCCTCCAATCATTATATTTCAACCCAAGAACGAATAGTAGCTACCTTGTGGTAACGTTGATGATATGAATTAAAATGTTGGCAGTACCTAGAATTCCAGAAATCCTATTTAGTATTTCAAATTTTTATTGTGTTGTATAGTTTGTGTCCTGAAACATTACAATAATAAAAGATAGTACTGCGGCGGCTTGCAAATCCATCTGTAAGTTGGTAGTATATCAATGGGTGTTCCGTCGTCTGTTCCCAAGAGTCCCAACTATACAACTGTGTAGTATTCCTAGTTGCGAATACAAGCCATATCAACTCGAAAAGGTAAGAAACTTGTAGAACCCGATAAGAATCTCATTCAGTACGAAAGAATCAGAAGAGTCCCGAAGATGGTAGGTAACCCACCACAAAATTGTAACGTAGAGAAACCAGGTATCGGTGACTCAATTTTACAGTAAGCAGGATGGGAGTGACGTCCTCCCAAGATCTGTGTATAGTTAGTTACAGTTTACAATTGTACATTCTGTTACAATTTCTTGCCACTTTCGGGTCTACATTCAGTCGTCATGAAGGTGTATCACTGCCTAAGGCGTCATCTTAATATTGATACCCATGGCAGTATCTCTAATCTCTATCGTCACCTTTTTTACAGTTATATACACGGCCCACAGAAGAAAAAAAGAAGGGAAATGTAGATCATGATTCTTTATGAAGACTATTATCATCAAACTTAAGAAACCTTGTGAACCACTTAGCTGAGTTTTTAGGAATTCGGGTAAGATTGTTATGGTAATCCACATAATAGAGTCCAAATCTGACAGAATAACCGAAATTCCACTCCCAGTTATCTAGCAATGACCATGCAAAGTATCCGCGCACATCACACCCATCTTCCCTGTATATATTGAACTCAAATTAGCCCATCATTTAGTAAAACTTATACGGAGTAATTTACAGCACTGCTCATGATGGTTTATACCTTATGGCAGCCGACAGGTTGGATAGGTAGTCCCTATGAAACTCAATCCTCCTATCATCTTGCAAGGCTTTCTTCAAAGATATACTAGACTTTTCGTCCATCCCTGCAAATAAGTAATTCTTTTGTAAGTTTAAAATTTTCATCGTCCGCAAATGTTGTACGAGACGGCCCTACAATAATGACAAACATTACCACCGTCCCTCAAAGGTTCCCTCAAGCAGAAAGGTAAAAGAGGACGGATGTACGCAACTGTTACCTCTAATTCCCTATGTAAACTACTCGAGGTCGCTTTCTGATTAACCATAATAAAAATTCCATCATGACTTGCATCTAGTCACTATGAATGTAAAATTAAAAGAGCCACAACCATTTCGGAGAGTCATTTTACTTAGTTCCATCATTATCCGGAACCAAAAAATGGAGTGAGACAAGATTCAATTTTAATGGTTTAGGTGACTTTTTAGCTTTGAACATTAAAGACCTCATTTCCATTCATCACCATCCAATTTTATAATAGGACAGAAAACAGTCATGGCCAAACTTGAATATTTAGAGCAAACAATGAGATATACATCATATACTCATAAAGCTTATTCTAAGTTACCATTTTCAGTAATGAAGACCGGTGGGTTGCCATATGTTTCGCGAATATAATTTGATAAAGACCGAATCCCCCAAGGCACGATGTGTAACCAGCTCGAACCAGCCTAGTGAAACAAAAGATTACAAGTTCAGCAACTAATTTCCTGATGACTTCAAACAAAAAATGACAATAAAAGTGGTCGGAATTCTGAAGTATGTTGGCCTTTTACCTTTTCCCCAATTGCTTTTCCAAACCTATAAGCTGTATAAATAAAAAGGTAATAAACAAAGCATTAATATTTAATACGTGCTCGGAACATAAATCAAGAGATGGAGGTTTTATAGGATCTCTTACGGGAAGTAATGATAGCAGCATCAGTTGATGCATCCTGCAGTATAAACTTCCTGAAGCGAGTTCTGTCATTTCGAGCATACAATGTCGTGTAATGGTTAACACCAACGAAATCCAGAGAGCCTGTTAGCAGCTTCGATATCTTCGGTGTGATCTCAGGAAGCCTGCTTCCCACGAGTTCTTGCATTGATTTTGGATATTTTCCAAAGAAGAGTGGATCAAGAAACCTGATTAATTTACTTCATATTGTCAAACGAAATCCGAAACACAGTTGAGAAATTTCTTTTTCTGAAGCAGGTAATTACCATCCAAGAGAGAAATCAATTGCTCTTTGGGCTGCATCAAGATCCTCTTGTTTATCAGTAATTGGTTTAAACCATTTTGAATCTACTGCAATCCCTATAAATCCTCCTTGTTCTTCCTAAATGATTGAACAAAACATTCCAGTGGGTTATTTCATAAATCCTAGTACAGTTTCCAAATCTTAGGAAAGAAAAAAAAAAATCTACCTTGTAATTTTTCTGGTAAATACGGTACACAGCAGCATGAGATTGTAGGATATTATGAGCTACTATGTAAGGTTCAGTAGAGGATTTTCCTTTCTTACAGATTAAATGACCGACAATTGAGCATCTCCCTGGAGCCTGGACACCTAAATCATACCCTTGGATACAATAACCACGAGGCTCGTTGAAAGTGATCCAGTATTTCACTCTATCTCCAAAAGCTTTAAAGCAGGTTGATGCATAGTTCTCAAAGTCCTCTCTGGAAATACATGCCATTTGTCATTCAATCAACGACATTTAGATTGTCACAGTTTTACTTGTACTTGTAAGATTTACAAAACGCAACAATGAGGACAATATTAATGATAGTAATAACAAGAATAAAACTAGTAACAATTAAAATGATGATGATCCTGATGCTGATTTTCCTGACAATGATATTAACACATGATAGAATATATTGAAAATCCCTTCTGTAAACTCATTACTCAAAAGTCTTCCATTGCAAAAGAACGCCACTTAATCAAGCAAAATTATCTAGTCGCAATTTCATGTCCTATATATGATGCTCGTAAGCTTAATATCTAAGTAATTTATAATACTTACATAACTTGACTGCTCAACCATCCTTCATAGCGGTCTTCGAGAGCCTGTGGAAGATCCCAATGATATAAGGTCACATAGGGCTGAATTCCTGATTTGAAAAAAATAGTTAATACCTCTAATTCTTCTTGTTAAGTCATTGCTCATCAATATATAGACTTTAGTATGTTTTCTACAAGTACGGGGTATATTTTTGTACAATGTATGCATATGAACGTCAAGTCTAACTCACCTTTCTCAAGCAAAGCATCAATGAGATTATTGTAGTAACTTATTCCTTCTGGATTTGGTTCTCCTGTGCCATCTGTGACGTAAAACCACAATCAGAAACAACCATTAGCTCATTTTTTCCCTTTGCGAGTACAAAGGAACATCAGTTATTATAAAAAAGTAAAAAAAAAACATTTTTTTAGGAGAAAATGAAGTCTTACTTGGAAAGATTCTTGGCCAAGAAATTGAGAATCTGTAAGCATCCATTCCCATATCCTTCATTAATTGTATGTCACTCTGATTTTCCAGTCATTAGAAGGAGGTAAAAATTACAAGAAAATTATTAGTCACTTTCTAGAGGTTACAAAACATTGCCGGTGCAAAACCATTTTTATTAAACTAATCTATTTTTATCTTGTACTGCGATTTCCGAATCCACATTCTTTTTTGTTACTCCGACTAACCGTACACGTAACAACTAATGTGTTAAACACGATACTAGTTTTAAAAAAAAAAACAGCAATACATGTTTTTTTCTCACGGTCATAATTGTCATGTCAAACAATCAGGTTTAGGGGGGGAAACACACATGAACTTTGGTGGTGTCATAGTCTCAATAGTCAATAGAATGGAATACAAAATGTAACATCGAATATGATAGACGATCCCTCGATTACGAAACTAGACTACTTCATTTGGAGTCAAAATTATAATATTACTTGGTACTTATAGGAGTTATAGCAACCACTTTTAATAGTAAGTTATTAGCAAGTAACAACTACTACTTCATTTGAAGTCACAATCTGGCAACTAGTCATGCTTACACGTTCAAGATAAGTACTTTAAATAAATATCTTACACCGTTCCTTGTCATTAAAAAGATATCTCAAACTAACATAATAAACTTACGTGGCGGAGTAACGGGTTAGCAAGGCTACCATCTCACCTATCGAATAAAATAAGTTCAACTAAAAAAAATATCCAAAATTTTAAAATAATGGTTTATGACTTTTCGTTGCTTAGGGAGGACTGTCTTGCTGGTCTCCTTGTTCTGCCTTTGATCATAAACCCGGCTTAACTTCGAATCAACTCTGCCACTAGTTTAGTTGATAAGATCATTATATATTGATTAATAAGCTTATCCAACTAGCTTAACAATTAGTAAAATTTAATATTGAATACTACTAGCCCCGTATAATCAAAGGACTCATACTTTGGCTTACTCGACCGACCCCTTTACTAAGGGGAGTTAAAATTCCCAAAAACTATTTTTATTCCTAGATTCAATTTAGAATCTCTTATTTTTCCACTTTAATAATTCCGAAAAAACCTACTCCCTTTATCCCAATCATTTGTTATCCTTTCATTGCTCAAAGACCAAGGAAAGACGAGTGGACAATCGTACCATTGGGGGGTCAAATTACTCACAGAAAACTTTCTAATATAGAAAGAACAAGAAATGACTAAGACAACTAAAAAAGGAATAGGACAACGAATGACGTGGATGGAGGGAGTATATAAAACTTCACTAATCATGAGTCTTGACTTGAGTCTCAGAATTCCATGTCCCAACATAAAATTCTTATTTATTCCCAAGTCGGCCTAATAATTAAGTTGCTAGATAAACCGAACATAATCAAAGGTGGAAATTGAAGTTACAAGACCAAAAAAACCGAAAAGAGGCAAAAGTTACCTCAAACCTATGGTATTGATCAACAGCTACATCCGCATTGCTAAAATCCAATATTCTTCCTACAAATTAGTCATAAAAGTGTGACTAAAATATTCACAATTACTAAAAAAAAAAGAAAGGAAAAACTAATGTATGCCATAAAACTGTAATAAATTACTTGCCTCCATCCTAGTCAATTATTTACCTTTCTATTCTAAGTGCGCTATTTTAATTAAAGGTAAACAAATGATTGGGGCGGGGAAATTAAACAATTAAGAAACCTGGTAATCTTGAGAAACGGTCCCATATGCTTTCTCCTCTATTCCCTTCATTTACAGCTCCTTCAAACTGATTATTAACAACAACAATAATTAAATTAAATTAAATTAAATTAAATATTAATGATTATAATTAGGAAGGAATAATAAAATGGAGAGAAATTATTAAGTTAAAGAACCTGGAAAGCAGAGGAAGCAGTGCCAAAGACAAAGCCATCTGGGAAATTACTTCTGCTAATCTCAGCTACTGATGATTTAATTGCCCAGATTAACAAAATTGAGTTTATTAGCACAAAAGTATTTATATTTATTGCATGATTCATTATTTTATTTTATTTTTGGGATTGAGATAAATATTAATGTGGGAGTTTGGTGGTTTTATATAAATATATAAAGTAAGTATGTAAGTATGTAAAATGTAATAGAAGTAAGATGTTTTAATGTTTGCGTGTGTTTGCTTTGCTTTGAAGATGAAGTTTGCCAAATAAAGAAATAAAATAAAGGTGTTTTGGAGTATATCTCAACTAATTAATTTTTCTTTTTTTGGCCGACGACTAAATTAATTAATTAATGAAAGGGTGTTTGTATTAGTATTATTGTATGATTGTATGAAGGATTGAAGGGAGTAAACGATAGCAAAGGGGTGATGTTGGACACAAATTCTCATTTGTGACGGGACGATCCGTTGCAAACTTGCCACGGGTCAAGTGGTGAGACAAGTGGAGGACAAATGAATCCCCCCACTTGTTCTTTGTGAGAAGGGTTCAACCTGTCACAAGCTTGCGATTGGTCGCGTCGTCGTAAATAAGACTTTCTGAATATTGGGGTGGTTAGATTCCTAGTCAATTGAGAAAGTGGGTGTAACTGATGGTTAGTGATTTTATGCGTGTAGACTGATGCCTGATGGTTAGTGATTGTATGCGACCACGGGTGTTTGAGTGGTGCACGGTATTAGAGCCGATCAACTTCGGGCTGGCCCGTTTGGCCCTACCCGTTTGGCCCGCTACTTAAGCGGGCTTGGACAAGAAGAAATTAAAAAAATTATTTGACGGACGGGCCAAGCTCGGCCCGCTATATTTCGTGGGCGGATATGGTCATGATTAAGAAGCCCATGGACAAGCCCGCCAAGCCCGCTAAACATATATAAAATTAAAAAAATTATGCTTCATATAAACAAAAAGCTAATAAAGTAAAAATATACAACAAGAGTAAATGAAATAAAACTTGTATTAGTGATAAAACAAGTAGTTCTAATTTTTTTTATATCGTTACTTTTTTTTGGAGACTTGTAAATTCAAAATAATCATGTTTAATTATAGAATTTGTATATGTTAAGTTGAGTTTGCGATGTTTTAGTTAATTCGGAATATATGTTAAGTCTAGTTTAGCCTTAGTTTTATTAAAAAATTAGTTTTATATATTTTACATTCAAGCCCGCAAACCCACGGACAAGCCCGCTAGCTTAAACTAGGCGGATATGGACAACCCTAGTAAGCCCGCTTAAGCGGGCTTGGACAAGGAATATGAGGCCCGCTGGACATTTTTTCAAAGATAAGCCCGGCCCATGTCCGTCCAAGCCCGCAAACGATCACCTCTACACGGTATGTATATTGTAGAGTACGGTCGACTAAACCCGGCAAACAGATTAATTGGATGGGTTCGGTTGGGATAATTCGGACATATCATATAAAAGGGTTAGTGTGGGTCGGATCGCGCTGTTTCACGTTTTAGGTATTTTTTGGGTATGTTGGTCATGTCAGTTTCGGGTAAAGCGCGTCAGATTATTTCAGGTCAAGCGTGTCAGACTATTTCAGGTCCAACTCATTTTCGGACCAATAGTTAAAAAAAGAACGTTTAGTATGATTACCTATTTTAAGTTTAATGCTGATAATTCACTATTTATTTTACCAAAGTTCAGGTAGGGTCGGATCAATTCTGTGACACCCTCAAATTTGCGGAAAGAAAAAAAAAATTATTTAAATACTTAAAAGATAATAATACATAACGAAGGTGTCATAAATAAAAAGGGTCATTACAAAACGGAAATAATATTGTACAAAAGAAATATACAAGACGGGAGACATATCTCCCGTATAAATACGGAATAAAAAGAGTATATAATAATATACAATCTAAGAACCGCATATAGGTCCAAGGTAAATACTTCGCTCGCTAGCTCATCAATGTACCTCATATATGCATCACCACCTGTTCGACCGCATTAAATATAAACACGGAAGCCACAGTCAGTGGGGAGTAACTCCGAGTTCTCCCAGCCACGAAATGTCGAGTTTAATGAAACATGAATAACATAAAAGCAATGTATATGGAAAATACAAAACTTTAACATATATGATATGCTTTTCATGTTATGAAACAGTTAACTAACATATAACCTAGCATATGAAAGCTATCATGTGAATCCGATAATAAATATAACAATAGGTAGGGAAGCTGGTATGCTAGCTCAGAGGTTACCTTAACATGGCCATGATACACTCAAACCCTAATCAACACGTAATCATGTGAATCAGTTAACAATCGGTAATCCAAACTCTATCAATCTTAGCCGGCTTGCATCTCACCTTCTAAAACTCATAGAATCATACAAACATGAAAGACCAATACTTCTACAAACAGGCATAAGTTCTTAGCCCAGTCAATAGTCGACTTCTGTAACTCGAGGCTATACCACAAGGTAGGAAAACATCCTAGTCCTAGACTGATCAGACCTAGCGACAACAGCTATTCCATTCCCCGTCTCTTGACATAACCGTACAAGAGAAACTCTACTAGGCGACCCCCTAAGCAGAGATGGCTAGTACTTAAGCTGGCTCCATCCCCAAACGGATCAGGAGCCATGCCCCGACTTGGATATTAAACCCAC
>JAIUZE010000975.1:0-34763 GCA_022085475.1 Heliosperma pusillum | reverse complement strand
AAGTCCCAAAGTGTGACCCACGGGCTGATTTTGGGCCGAGACACCCATGGGCCTGGACTGGGCCCCACGGCCTAGTTTTGGGCTGTTTTGGCCTTTTTATCGATTTTACTAAAAACCGTTTCTAATTATTTCCCGCATGCTTAACATAATTAAAACCCGTCAAAACAACAACATAACAATCAAACCTCGACACAACCCAAAGACCAAAACCCGGACCCACCATGGACCAACCCAGACCGGGTCTGAACCGGCCTGGACCGGCTGGTTTGGTCCGGTTCACAGCCACCTTATCCGGCCACCACCATCAATCACACCAAATTGTTTCTAACATGTTGTAATTAATCAAACACCCATTTTAACAACCAATTTAACCATCCATCATACAAAAATCATTATTATGAACAATCATCCAAATTCACCAAGAACACTAACAACATAAAAATTCCATACAACATAAAAATCATTACTACTTATCATGTTACTACTAAAAACCATAAATCATAATAACATGACCAAAAACAAAGATGAACAAAAAATAAAAGAAACAAAAGCTATGTAACATATATTCGTCGAGTAACTCGGAATCGTTACCTTAGCTAGACAAGTCAATTAGCACCAAAATAAGAAGTATAAACCAAGAAACCCTCCTACTAATCTTCACCCAAAATATACGAGTCTCCAAACTCGTCTTCAAAATCTTCCCCTATAATAAATGACAAGAAAACATTATTAGAACTTAAACTTGATTTTCCATAAATTAAATGTTGAAACCGATTTTGACGGAATTGAAAATAAACAGTCTAGAAGATGGAGCAGGCGAAGAGGAGATCTCGGGCAATTATAAGTTAGGAGATTTTTAATAAGAAATGGATTTATGAGGATTTTGGCTCAAGAACGACGTAAAGAACGGATAGGACGAACACGAAAGAACGCTGCAAGAACGATTATTAAAGAAAGTGATAATTTGATCTTAATTTGATTATTGTAAAAAATGAAAAGTGGTTAGTGAGTAAAGGGGTGTGTGGGTGCCGTGTAATTATAGGGAAAATAAAGAGTCGGGTTTTGAAATTGTTGTTACGTAATTGACTCAGGTTTAATAATTATTTTACGGTAATCGATTAAATATAATTCGATATTAAGTTAATTACACTAAATATCTAGATATTATGATATTGTAATAAAAAGTAATGAAAATATCAAGGCTAAGAGACGGGCTAAGGAGCCGTGGGTATGGTGCTGTGGGTCTGATTTCGAGCGTTGCGAAAGTTTCGTTAACCTGATTCGATAAAGTTGAAATATCTAAGATATTCCTATTAGTTTAATAAAAAGAATTAAAATATCTAATGTGAGTGGAAACGATGACATGGGCGCGTGACTCATGCCAAAGTCGAGTTTCGGATTTGTTTCGGGATTTACGATGAGTCGGGAATAGTTAAATGATTCCCGGGTTTAAACCGTAAAACCTTATTATAAATTCCGAATAAATTCAAAATAATTTTATTAAATTATCATAAATTCTAATAAATCTAAATAAAAATAAATCAAAAATCTTATTTTTTTAAATAAAATTTCGGTCTTCAAACTTATGAGGCGAGTCGGGAAAAAGTCAACGGAAGTCAAAGTTGACTGAAAAGTCGAGAAAAGTCGAAGATGACTTAAAAGTCAAGAAAAGTTTAGGACGATTAAACGTCAAAAAGTCAATGCGACTTTTAAAAACAGTCCCCCAGACAAGTCAAAGACGATTTAAAAGTCAAGAAAAGTCAAAGATGACTAAAAACGGGATTTTCATGAAATCTCTCAGAAATTCCAAATACGAACTCGGAATTTCAAAATACGACTCGTAACAATAAATTCTATTTTAAAAACTTAAGTCTGCTGAAAAATGTTAGTAAATATTTTTACTAGAAAAATTGGGTACTTTTCGGGTTGTTACAAATTCGGTTTTTGAGTCACATTGGACTATTGGAGGGTTGTAGTTTGGGTCAATTTTGGGTCTCGGTTCCGCTTTTTCGGGTTAGATCAATCAAGTCGGGTTGGTTTTATGAGGTCTACGGTTTGCGGAGTGTTCTATTAGATAGAGAGTAGATGGGATTCTGAGTAAATTAAGGAGATATTGTCAAACTTCAACTTTTGGAGAGTAATCCCTCTATTCCGGTCATTTCATCATTTGTTTATCTAATTTACTTTAGACTAATTTATTTTATTTTTTATCTTCCTATATTATGAAATTTTTTTATGGCTAATTTAATTTACAATGAGACTATTATCCACTTATCATCCATTATGTACAACTATAAATCATAAATTCCCCTCCTACTTTGCCACTTCTTCCGTATCTTCCCTGACTTTATATTTTTCAGTGAATATTACTAATAAAATTGTTTCAATTTATAGCCGTACGTGATCGGTGATACCCATTCAATTCGTTACAAATTTCTAAGGATTATTCCACTTTGGTGTTCTGAGGTTTGGCCTAACTCAATTTTAGTGTCCTAAGGTTTAGATAATTCCACTTTGGTTACCTAAAATTTGGATTATTTTCATTTTGGTGATATAAACTTAAAATAAAATCTCATTTTGGTGACCTAAAACATATACTCCATATTTGTCAACTTTTATCTTAAGTACTTACATTTTTAACATGATAAAGTGCAAAATAGTAGATTAAATTACACATTAATTAAGATAACAACATAACTATTGCGAAAAAGCTTGCTTTATTATGTTCAATATATATTTTTTAGTAAAAAATAATAAGAATGTTATACATAGGTCATCAAAACGAGAAACAATCCAAAACTCGGGGCACTAAAGTGTAATTATACAAACCCGAGGGCACTAAAGTGAAATTAGGCCAAATCCCATGGAACCAAAGTGGAAATAATCCAACTTTTTAATGACCTAACAGATATCAACTAGCTCAATTATTAAAGTAATGAGAGATTCTTCTCATAATTAAGTAATCCTTCCCGACTTAAAAAAACAAATTTCTAGTCCCGACGAAATAAACCCGATCCCAAAAAATTGGTCGAAGAGACCTGTATTGATAACCTATATGAGTAACTTCAATGGTACCTGAAACTCGAACCAAAACTGAACCGAATGATACCCGAATCTTCATATATCAGAACCGATACGAACTGAACTGATAGACCTGAATTATAAATATTTATTTTCTCTTTAAAAACTCATATTTTCGGTATTTATTCATTAATTCTTTAGTTATTAGTTGTAATATAAATTAATATATTCAAATTGAAAAATAAAGGTACATTTAATCTATTTTTTTTCCTTTACCTGCAAAAAAATTATGACCACGCGAAACTCAATTGAACAGATGTAGACCCGACCCAAACTCGAAATAGTACAAAATGAACTGAATCGAACTGAACTTTAAAACGAAATGATTTAATTCGATCTGATACCGAATCGGTTGACCCATTGACCAGGTAATTAATCTGACCGGTTTATACTCTATATTACTAGACGGCCTTAGTGGGTTAATCATTTGACATTTAGAAGAAGACTTTGCAAAACCCCTAACTAAACCCTAAAACCCTCAATCTCTCTCATCAACAGCATCAATGGCGATGAAAGCGGCGATGATGACAGCTTTATCGGCGGCGTCGAAGCCACGAGGGCTCAATCGTCTTTGCACAACTTCAGCCTTCAATTTCACGCCTCCTCAACCTTCTTCCCAACAGCCCGCTGCTCCCGTCGCCGACCCCTCCCCTAACCTATTCGTTTCCGGTTATTCTCTCTCTTCCTTTTTATTTATTCATTTATTTATTTATTTTGCCTTTTTCATGAAGAAATGTAGTGATTTCAACTAAACCCTAGTTATTCAATTGTCTTACGTTTTTTGCGATGGTATAATTGACCAAATGTTGTTGTTGTTAATGAAATGATGTTGGAATGAGGGCGCAGTGGGGTTCGGTGCGTTGTGGATTCGTCACGGTTTTGATATCGGAACTTTGTAAGGATGTTATGGTGTTTCACTACAGATATGTCAAAATTAGGGTGTTCATTGGTGCTCAATGAGATGAGGATGATGGATATTATATTAATTAGCGTGTCGAGTAGGAAAACAAAAAGAATAACTTTTTTTGTAGCTACTAGGGATGACAAGTGACTCCAATTAGCAAGTTAATATGCGAATTTAAGTTAAATGGGGACAATCGTGATGGAGGGAGTGTTTGAAATTTAGTTAATAGCTTTTATATTCAATTTTTCTATGCTTTTTTAATTTCATACATGTAAATTTTGGTGTGTTAGATGTTTGTAGCTGCTTCATCTTTTATTTCATTGATGCATTATTCATGGCATTCCTAGGTTCGTCAAAATATGAGACTCTAGTGGGAGCATTATCATGTTACTTCGATTCGTTTAAACTATCCGACATGGGACCATTTTTAAGTCGGATACTTGATGAAAAAATAGTTTCTCTATTTCATTTGATTTGTTACATTTTCAAATTCCCCCACATTTGAAAATTATAAAAAGTCGAATAAAATGAACGAAGTTATGTTTTTGTATTTACAATGAATATCTAAGTATCATACTCATATGCGAGTGTTGGAAATGGTTGCTCAAGTTAGCCTAATGAGTTGAAGTAACATAGATCTTATAAAATCTAAGTATCATACTCATATGCGAGTTGGAGTAACCTAATGAGTTACTCAAGTTAAACTTTTCATTTATACAAATAAGTCAGTCTGCTGAATTACTTTTGGCTAGAATAAAATTTGTTGAACTATGTGTACTCCTTGTCTCGCTTGAACATAGACGTGGGTATGTAAATTATGTTTCATCAACTGCCTCAGTGTGTGTAAATTCGAGTTAGGGTTACATACATACCCAATTGTTAGGTGTGGGCAAGTTAGCATTGATATGTCTATGCTCATAATGAACCATAAAATTGCAGACACCGGTTTAATTTGTGGTAGATGTAATAATATTTGCTTGCAAGCATAGATTGTAGCTGAAGGTATAGCGGTATCTTTACATATGCGTGTTTGGGGAAGTTCAAAACAGCGTTATATGAAGTATATATGTTCCTACTCAGTTTTGATAATTGAATGGCTTATTGGCCTACTATTATAGCTGGCTTCATGAAAAAAGTCAACAACTTAATTGTATTACAGTATTATTATTTTACTTCTATCTTATAACTTTGAGAGAGGTATCGTTAGATCTACTACATGTTGTAATTTTTGTATGGATTCTCCCCTGACCACCGGGGGACTGGGGGTCTGTATCGACGTTAGTAAGGTCTGCCATCTGAGGTATTAATAGTCATCTACTGCACTATGCGTCTATAGTAGGGCAGTAGATCTTTCCTAGTTGGACTGCACTATCGTTTCTTCTATATTTTCTCCTCAAATCCTAGGGCTGTCCTTCATTTGAATAGTCTCTTTATGTATTTAACGTTTGGTAAAATTACATATTGTGCCTAAATTTTGTATGCTTCTAGCTTCTATAAGTTGAAACATTGGCGATTCTCATGCATGCACATACACATTGTCTTCTTGTCGTTTTCGTTGCATCTCCCTTTTCTGTTTAAATATCTTCTTACCATGATTATTATTAGTTCTCCTTGAGAACTCAAAGGTGCTCCATGACTCCAAAAATAGTTGAGGTGCCCTATGTATAATTCTCCCGTCATTTTTCATTTCTAATGAAGCTAAGACTTACTAAGAATCCTTGTCTTTAAAATATGATGGAATGAAGCAATATGGATCACTAAACTGTATGTCGTTTGTTTGTTGAGGAGTAGCTGTGTCTAAATGCAAATATTAACAATTTTTTTATCATGACTTCCAGATATAAGTTGGACTATTGGAGCCTTTGAGGCATTGGGATAATGTTATCTTTGTGGTTGCTGGGGTGTTTGGCCGAGATGGTTGCTAAATCTAATTAATTAAATATCTACCAATTTAGAGCCGGCAAGACGGGTCATTCAGGCCGGGTATGAGCCGGGTCAGTTTGGTCGGGTCATTTCGGGTCTGGCATATATTTCGGGTCGAGCCGGGTCATTTTGGATTTCGGGTGATATGTTGTCGGGTCAGTTCGGGCCGGGACACTTCGGGTATGGGTCATTTTGGTTCGGGTCACTTTCAGATTAACAACTAAAGCACTTTTGGGACATTTTAAGCCACTTTAAGTCATTTTGAATCGGGTCAGTTATGGGTCGGGTCTTCTCAGGTTGGATCATCTTGGGTCGGGTCAACATTGGGTCAATTAAGGTTCAGGTCGGGCCTGGATCGGGTCGGGTCAATTCGGGTTTCGGGTCATATTCAGGTCAAGCAAGTTCGAGTCACTTTCGGATTTTGGGTCAGGTCTTTCGAGTCGGGACATTCGGGTCTGACCCATTTTGCCAGCTCTACTGGCTACCATATTGTTTATTGTGTATAAGCAGCAGACCTATGTTTATGACAGTTGCATTTCACTAATGTATTGTAAAATGTTTTACTCATTTTGCAAAATTAATGTGAATCTGTCATTTGCCTTGTTATAATGTTTTGGGCAACTAGCAACTTGCTGTTGTAATACTTATTGCGTGATCATTTGACAAAGCTGAACCTTGGGACTTTTTAGTTTGGAAGAGATTTGTCGTTTGGAATATTTTATCGATCACTGAAAATGAGCTGTAAGACACTAATTTATTTGGTTGTCTTGATTTTCAGATTCCCTTTGGGAGTACAATTGAATAATTGATTGCTTTAGTCAGTCTATCAAACTATTACTTGCCGAGAAGTTCCTTATATTTTGATACTTCAGTGATGGAATCCCTTTCCTTTTTGGAGGATTCTATTTTTCCTACTGTTATACACACACAAGTTTTTTAACATCGTACACTCTATTTGGCATTTGCCTATGTTCCCTACAGGAAATTACCCCTCCAAGTTGGAAATATTTTCAATCTTACATTCCATTATGCCCCAACCTTCTGTTTTCCTTCATCACTGCATACTTGTTCCTAGCGTCTTTGTTATAATGCTCCATTGCGTAGTCTCGGCTTTAGTCACAGGCTTACAGCCCATCACGACACCAACTTTTGGCACAAAACACCAAATTCATTCTTTGTCTTGCATAAATTCAGCTCTGTAGTGCTCTCATATGGGTGTTCTTAATGTTGAATTCCTTTGAAAATGACATGGATTCAGTGCTCTGTGATGAATACGACTTATTCTTTCCTGTGAATTTTATGCTATTCTTTTGTGAAAGATTGGATCATTTGTCTGTGCTTTTCTTAGATGGGAAAATAAGGGCTTATCAGTGTGTTCGACAGCAGGGCGGAGAAAGTCAGTGGTGCCGGTGTTAAATAGATATACTTTGGTGGATGCATCGTGTGTATTATAATACTATTATTACGTACTTCGGATAAATTGTATCCTCGCGCAGTCGTGCACATAATTGGGAACAAACTATATTCATGCACAATGAGAAATTAGGCGACTTGAAATTTTATGATAATATATTTGGTCAAATTTGAAATCCATGCCATTTGGCAGACATTATTCATCCTAATGATATGCAGTCATTTTCTCCGAGCCTGGTTGTTCGTTGTTTCTCAATTGCTCCTCCTTTTGGGGTTCTAATGTTCAAACGACTTGATTGTCCATTTTTGAATGTAGGACTGAGTAAACGCACAACTACAGATGGATTACGTGAAGCATTTTCGAAGTTTGGTGAAGTGGTTCATGGTATGCTTATTACAGATATTGTAGATTTCAGAATTATGCTTCAACAAGCTGACATTTGATGTTTCATTGATTGCTATATGCAGCGAAAGTCGTGACTGATCACGTCTCAGGCTTTTCGAAAGGATTCGGCTTTGTTAAATATGCTACTATAGAAGAGGCTTCATCTGGAATAGAAGGCATGAATGGCGCTGTAAGTGAGCTGTGGGGAACCATATTAATTCCTATGTTGTATCTGAGTTCTTTTATTGACACCCCCCACACACCAAAAAAAAGGCTAGAAAAACCCCCTTTCAGAAAACACAAAATCTCATTTGTGGCGGAGAAAAATGACAATTTTCTTATGAAATGTGACCATTATCTGATAAATAAAAATTTGTGGATGTTACTTTCCATTGTAAATGCTTAAATTTTCTCCGTCACAATTTGTGACTCGTCACAAAGAAGACCTGCTATTCAGAAAAAAACATTCAAAGAAGAGCCCTGAGGTAAAACTGACGTACATTGTCTTCTTGGATTAGTAAGAAACAGATCCAGATGATGCTTACTGTTGGACGAGTCGTTTTAAGCTTTAAAATTAATTGTGCTCGAGTGTCGTTTTCTACACTGGTGCGACCCCAAAATTGGTTACTGTATGTTGAACTGTTTAGGGAATCCGTCTGTCCGTGCAGATTTGAAATGTTGAATTAATATCATAGATGCTAAATTATTCTCTGGAGTTACTTTTTCTTTAATGGGGTTTTGAGTTTGTTTACTGACCCCTGATAATTAGTGTTTGTGATGGTATGCATGAATCTTGAGTAACAAATGACGTTGTCTTTCCCTTTTGTTGTAGTTTTTGGACGGTTGGGTAATCTTTGCAGAGTTTGCAAAACCACGACCACCGCCTGCATATCAGCAGCAAAATGGAAGCTCTCCCTTTGGCAGAAGTGGATATTGAGAATTTGAAGGTTCCCCTCATTTTCTTTGGATCACAAAGATTTATGAGACCGTTTCGTATGTGAGCGAACTTATTAGTCTATAATTGAATGAGGAATACACAAGTATTTGGGTTTGTATTACAAGGGACAGTGTCTCATACAAGACTCGCTATGTTGGGGTATAAAGAGCTGTATTTTGTTAAAGGTCTAGTGCTCATTGATTAAACATTCCTACATGACTTTGGTAATCTGTCATTAGCATTCCTTTGTGGACTATTCGTCTATTCATGCTTGTAATATGACTTTGTAAGCTTAATAAACTCAAGAAAGATTTGTTGTGGCTGAAATTCAAGGTGAGATTACGAATATCTTGATTTGATCATTATCGCATTAGCTGATGTTGTAATCTAATCTCTGATAAACCTAATTAGTGTCGCTTGTCCAATCGACAAAGCAGAAAAAACCTTTGTATCGTTTTGGCTAATAAAATTATTGATTATTTTTGACATCGTTACAAATGGTTGCACTATCTCTGGCAATTCTTGATAACAAACTTACAAACCTGACCTAATAACTCCCCGTTAAAGATGGTATTTAGAGATGTAGAACAATTGCGTCCATATCCACGGCATTTGTTTTATTATATTACATAAAAGTGTGTTATTAGTACTGCACCTTTGGTTTATTATGCGAGCGTACTTTGTAGTTTGTACACCTATAAAAGTGGAGTTTGGGGAGGACTAGCAGAGTAGCAGGGCTGTTCGCCTCCACTTGCTGGCTAAGAATTTCGATGTTTTAGTTAAATACTAGATTTCATGCCCGTGCGATGCACGGGTCTACATTAATGTCATTTTCATAAATTTTCTATAACAATCATTATATATATAAAAGAAAAATGTAAAATAGCCTATGTGGCACAATGTGGGATTAGAATGAGGGTATTCAAGCTCTCTCATTCAATCTCAGGATTTCATTTTTATTCAGCCAATAAGCACTAAATTGCTTCCATCACATTAATTTCTACCCATTAATTGCAAAATTGTCCATATAATAAGAATGAAAATTTTAACAATCCTCTAGAAATCAAGGGCAAAACAGTCCATCATTAATACCATTAATCAACCGGTATCACACAAATTCCAACTTGCAATGAGAAATTAGAAAGACAAATTTGAATACGTATTCCAAATTCCAATAGATTATTAGATAACTACCTAATTTATTGATATTATCATTAAATTAAGCAACACCATTAGCCAATATCTCTATCCTCCATGCGTTTCTTTTCTTCATCCAACCTCCGTCTTCCCATCTTTCCATGAACTTTTGCTACACTACTACTTTACTTTCCAAATTCCAAATATGATTTTAAGAAAGGACTACTTGCCTTTGGAATTTTATTCCAAGTTTCGGTGAAGTGGATATTGATAATTTTGCCCCATTACATATACTTTCAGGGATGCAGATGGATATGGTGGGTCAAGAGATGTAAAAGGGTTTTTTACTATCCGATGTTGAAGAAAATTTGTAACGCCAGCAATTCATTCTTTGCATTGTATGACTATGGAGTGCGTTTTTTATTCAAAATTTCTCATTTCCTAATTACCAATATCTCATCTTTCCCTCTTCTTCATCAAAGTAATGGGCTATTACATGATGAAATAGCACAATAGTTGAATGAGTTTTTTTTGGAACAATGTCATTTCGTACGGGTTTTAGGACTTTTGGTAATGCTCTTTGTACTTAATTTTAAAGCAAAACGAGTCAAAATATGGTAAAACGAAGTTAAGAAGAGCAAAAAACAATAGCAATGACCGAAACGATTTTGGTAATGCTCTTCGTTCTTAATTTTTGTAGGTGCCAAATCAACTAAAACCGATGAAAGCAAGACGGGTCAAACATATGGCAAAACGAAGGCAAGAAGAGCAAATGAGTAAAATAAGAAGACCAAACTTCATTTTCAATCCTCGGCCAAACCCAATATTTTGCATTGATCCGGGTTGAATTGATCTTTCTCCATGATTGTTGAACTAAGTTCGTCTTTGTGTATGTAAGGAAGAGGAAGGAACTTGGTTTCTTGGGTAGTTAAAACCGTAGAATTCTCATAGCTATTTTTCAATTAAAAGCAATGCTGACATATTTTAGTACTCGAACTGCAATAATTCCAGTTTCTACGACTATTCCACGTGAAGTAATTATCGTATGAGACGGTTCATATATATATATAAATCAATCTTTTAAAGATTTTTTAGAAAAGGACCATCTTACGGTGTTAAATTATTTTATTTTAGATTATACGATTCTATATGTGAATTTGCTTGCAAAGCTTTTATTTTGGCTTTTTTTAAAGCAAAAATTTACTTTTACAACATTATATGTGACTATGTGAGTACTTTGATATTATATGCTCCCTTCTATTTTTATTAACCTTAGGGTAAATTAATTATTAATACCTTATATGTATCAGTTTTCAAAAATTACTACCTTAAAAAACCGTTTTCAAAACTTACTACCTTAATAACCAATAGTGTTTACTAAGGTAGTAAGTTTTGAAAACAGTTTTTTAAGGTAGTAATTTTTGAAAATTGGTAAATATAAGGTATTAATAATTAATTTACCCCTAACCTTATACTCATGTTAGTACTTTGATTTTATATGTTATCTTCCCCTGTTTAACTTGCCAATTTGTTTTTGCTTAGTTATTTGATTCAGATATCCATTTTTTTTTTGTCTTTGTTGGTAGGATGAAGGATTGAGGAGAGCTTGACAGTATAAGAAATATTTTAGGGATAACTAATCAGTTTATGAAAATGCAGTTTATTGTGTTTAAGATTGTGGCTTACACGTAATTCTTTCAGCACATTAAATGAGTTAAAGACTATGCTGTATGGGATAACCTCAATGCAAAAGGCATATGATGACTACAATTGAAGAAAGTAATATTTGATTCAACTTTCTTCATTAAAATGTATTACTTCATTTAAGGAACCAAAGTCATAATGTGCAGGGCGCATAGCTCTCCCTGCAGGGCACAATGCCAGAGTTTGTATTTCTTCCAGATGCCATAGCATCAATGTAGTCAAGTGTTTTATTAGTTAGAGGTTGTGATACGAGTCATCTTGATGTTCATGTTTGGTTGCCACCACGAAAGCGTTTGTTAACAGTGCTGAAAAAGTAAACTGTCTCATTGAGTACTTAACCGCCACAGTCCCCTCAAAAGAATACTCTGATCCTAAGCTTAAGGCAAGCGATTGATCAAAGCGCAGTTAGCTTATAGATATCATATTCATCCATATATGTTTTGTCTCCATCCGCGTTCGTTTTAAGGGAACTGCAATTTTTTTTGAAGAGCTTATAGTTGTCAACTTTTGGTTTTCCAAGATTTATATGCTCAAGGTATTCTTTCCATTTTACACTAACACAGACTCACTATCTATAGCCGATAATAAATCTAGGGAATCATATACTCAATACTTTATATTAAAAAAAAAAAAAACTACTCCCTCTGTTCTAAAATACTCCATCTATTCAATTCGAAACACAACATTTCTCTTTTACACGTTTGCCAATGCACGAATTGGAACTTAAATATCTCGAGTTTTACATTATAAAAAAATATAAAAATTTGATGTTCTTATTGTACATATAAAGGCGAATCAAACAAGATCCAACATGACCATATTTTATCTTACATATTGCAAGAAATCGTAAAGATTTTCTTCATTCATGAATAGTGTCAAAAAAAGAAATGTTGTATTTGGACTTGAATGGAGGGAGTATAAGGCAATTTAGAAAAATACACACATATTAAGGAATTAGGTTAAAAACCACATAATAATTGTACAATTAAATCCTTTATAATGAAAAACTTCTAGGAAATTGAGAAAGCAATAAAACAATAATTTTAGGTTGTACATATCCATAATAACTTTTCATTTTTTGAGTTAACTTTCATTAAAAATTAATGCAACTAACTCCCAATAAAATTGTATTATGAAATTTTTGAAAAAGGCTAAAATGCCTTATATTTTGGAAGAGAGGGAGTATAAAAAATTGTATTTACAAAATTAACTATAAATATGTTGTACTTCCTCAATTTTTTATTTATCTTCCCATTGTTCAATTAGAAGTACAAGATATTATTTAATACATAATAGGAAAGATAATCTAAAAGAGAGATTTTTATGCCACGTTGGAGCACTGAAACTATATATAAATATATTAAGTGTATACGTATTTATTTCAGTAAGTCTTCTAAGAGACGCTCTCTTAATAAATTTACTGAGAAGCTAATTACAAATTGATGAAAAAGTGGTACAAAAAGTACATAAAATGAGGTACTGATAAAAATTGTTATAATATATGATAAAACACGTACTAAATGAAGTAGACATTTTGAGTCGCAATTAATAATAAAAGAGGTACGAAAAAATAAATAAAGGGTACAATAAAAGTGGTCCCTCAATAAATTATTGAGAGACCGTCTTTCCAAGTTTTTGTGTATTTATAATAATTAGAATTAGATATATCGTGTAACATTCATTTTGCAAATTTTAAAAATATATACTTTTTTAAAAGATTAAAACAATCCCGTGAATTTTCACGGGTGTTACACTAGTTAACTTATAAAGATAAAAATTTTAAGAATTAAGACTATAATAAATATAATTTTTAAGAAAATAATATTGATATATTGATTCAAATTCTATTTTAAACATATTTTACCAACTTTGTCAAGACTTATGTTATGTTTGATCTATATTATGTCCC
The DNA here is from genome assembly GCA_022085475.1 of Heliosperma pusillum. NCBI lineage: Eukaryota > Viridiplantae > Streptophyta > Magnoliopsida > Caryophyllales > Caryophyllaceae > Heliosperma > Heliosperma pusillum. The sequence continues at coordinate 21,370 of JAIUZE010000975.1, read as the reverse complement.
GAAAAATATTAACATAACCCTCTCATTCACATCATTTAATAGGCTTACATATGTTTTTATTGATACATTCACAACAAAAAAATGATCCAAATAACCTAAGAATTAAGCTCTCTAAGACAATACTTAAGAGACTCAAAAGATTTTGGTTTGATACATAAGTTCCTAATATGACTCATATTTGTAATCATGAGATCACTATGTTATGGTAATTGTCTGATATGGGACAATTCTACTATTTATAGATAGTATATTCATTACACCTATATTATTTTTCAATGTGAGATAAATAACATGCTAAGAATTACACCAAGTATGATATCCTTTTTTTTTTACCACGGATCTATTTATATTTTTTCATAATTAATACAAAATTTTAAGAGCTCTCTAAAACAATATTTGAGAGGCTTAAATGATCTTAGGTTGATATCTAAGTTTCAAGGACGATTTCTATTTATAATCACATGATCAGCCCAGTTTATGATATTTTTCCAATGTGGGACAATTCTTTTATTTATATGTAATTTATTCACCACACCTACATTATTTTTCAATGTGGGACAAATAACATATTAAGTAATACACCATTAAGATAAAGATAATAATACAAACTTTTAAAAGCCCTGTAAGACAATACTTAAGATATTCAAAATATTTTTAGTTGATATCTAAGTTCAAAGGATGACTCATTTTTATAATATTTTTTATGTGCAATGAAATGTAAAAATTTTTATAGAAAAATTATAAACACCACTTGAATATAATATAGGGAATGTATATTTAAATAATTAAAAGATTTTTCACTTTATTAATTTTAATGATGTAAGTTTAACTAATGTGGAGATAATAATACATGATGTGGGACAATTGTATTATTTAATATCATACTAACTTACTAAGTGACACACCATATTTTTTATAAAATAATTAATGTTTTATTGATATTATTTATAATATTTTCCTAAATTAATTTTTGATGAAGATTTTGATATACGTACGATTATATTCTTAAGGACTCTGATAGACAATACGCAAACGACTCATATTTTTAATCATAAAATCACCTTACTTTGTGTAATTTTTCGATATGAGACCATTCTACTATTTATAGGTATTATATTCACCATACCTAAATTATTTTTTCAGTGTAAGACAAATAACATACTAAGAATTACACCAAGTATGTGCAAATAATATTAGAATATATACTCTAATGGTAGCAGCAAAACCCATGTTATTATTGGTTTGATGAAATCGTAATATTTCTTTGCTGCACCGACTTATTGTCGCATGATAAACTTATATGAGTTATTTGTTTAGAATGATCTTACCTGGTTTCATAATTTTGGTACATTTTGTTAATCATATTGATGTTTCATTCAAGCTAGTCAATCATATTAATATTGGTACATTTTGTTAGAAATCATATTAATATTGGTACATTTTTTATGCATGATTTTGGTTGTATTATTAGCATAATTCAACTGGGTTGTACTTTGTTCAATTGTTATGAACTTATGAATATTGATCTTAATGGTGTAGCAATTTGGGGATTAAAAGAGATTGTAATTGTTTTATTGGTGTAGTGTGATCCATCAATATACACTGAAATGTCAGAAAAAAATGCCCACCAAGAAAAAATGTTTATGGAGTATGGAGTAGTCAGTAATGGCTACAATATATGTGGGAATGGATAATCTTATCGTCGGAAGATGTCAAATGAAACCATTTAAAGCTGCATGAGTAGTAGCTGTTTGCTCGAAATTAATCAAGCCTTTTACATGCTCATAAGTTTCAAAAATGACTTCTATTTATAATTATAGGGTCACCCTAACTTATGCTAATTCTTCGATGTCGGACTATTTTTCTTTTTATATATAGTATATTCACCACGCTTACATTATTTTCCATTATGGGTCAAATAACATACTATACCAATATAAGTAGTACATCATCGATAGTTTCTTAAATTAAATTTTAATACAAACTCATAAGAGCTATCTAAGAGAATACTTAAGAGACTCAAAAAAATATAAAATTTATACTCCAATGAAAGCATTTTTCGCTAAAAATCCAAATATGTAAGTGTCGAAATGTTTTAATTATTTCAATATACATTTCATATATTATATTTAAGTGATGTTTATAATTTTTATATAAAAACTTTTACCCGGTCTTTTAGATAATATTTATGATATTTTTCTAAATTGTTTTATGATGATGTAAATTTTACTATTTTGGAGATAATGATATAAACTTTTAAGAGGTCTCTAAGACAATACTTAAGAGACTCAAAAGATTTTGGGTTTATACCTATCTAATTAAGTTCCAAAGATGACTGCTATTTATAATCATATAATCATCATAGCTTATGATATTTTTTCAATGTGGGACAATTCTATTACTTATATGTGCTATATTCACCACATCTCTAATATTTTTCAATATCGGACAAATAACATACTAAATAATTATTTCTTAACCTTTACTAAACTATTATATTAATATTAGAATAATAAAAATTATTTTAAAAGTCATTTATTTAATTTTCGCATGCGTATACTCTAATTGTATTATATTATAAAAAAATTGGTAGCAAATAATACAAAATTTATACTTCAATGAAAGCATTTTTCGCCACGAATCCAAATATGTAAGTTTTGAAATGTTTTGCATTATAATTTTTTGCTAGATTGATAATCAAACATTTTCTTACGTAAATAATAGCTGTAATATTAAAAATATTGCATAATATCTTTTCTTAATCTTGTAAGATCTTATAATATACTTTTCCAAAAACTGAAAAAGATGATGTGAACCAATAGAATTGCTCGAAAAAAGCCTGTTATATATATATATATATTGATTTGGATTTTTTCGAGTTCAACTAATACCATTAGTCGTTTGCGCCTAGACCTGGCAAAACTGACCCGACCCGAATAACCCGACCCGATAAGGCTGACCCGAGACCCGAAAGCGACCCGGAACTACATGACCCGAGGATGACCCGAAACCCGAATTGACCCGACCCGACCCAGACCCGACCCGAACCTTGACTGACCCGAAATACACCCGACCCAAACTAACCCGACCCAAAACCACCGACCCACAGACGACCCGTTTTGAAATGATCCTAAATGACCCAATTTATTGTGATTAGGCGTGATAAACTGAAAATGAGACGAGACAGCCCACGTGCAGCTCAAGCTCGGCTTGGTCGAAGTCAGCCCGTGCGAGTATGGCTCGACGCCGGGCTTGACTTGAAAACTAACATGATCATTTTGACCTAAAAATGGCCTAAATAAATCGGATATGAATCTAAAATAACCTGACCCGAACTGACCCATACCCGAAATGGCCCAAACCCGAACTGACCCAGACCCGAAAGTGACCCAAACCCGAAAGTGACCCGACCCGGCCCGGCCCGAAAGGTTGAGCAAACCCGATATGACCCGACCCAAACTGACCCGACCCAAACCTGACCCGTTTGACCCATTTGCCAGGTCTATTTGCGCCTGCTGGATTATTTTGCTACGGAGTATTTCATATCATAAGTGAAGAGGTATTTCATTTGAAGGAGTTCTTATTTCTTCGCCAGATTGAGTTAGCATATAAATCGAATTAAGCCATTGTTTGTCGGGGAACCTGGCAGTTCAGTTAGATCAATTCTGCTATTCTTTTTCGTTATACGGAGTAGAAGATTATGATATGCCCCCATTATCCTGATAATACACAGTTCGTGAAGGCCTTTGTTATAGACTTGTAGCTACGTACTCCATATACCTCTATTACTCTGGGTTGAGTAGACTAGACATTACGCTCGAGTTACTTAAGTTGCTTTTAGGTCCCAGGAATCAGTTTCGAGTTTCGTGGGGCTGACTTGAGTTTTGTCATTCGTCATCAAGCCGTGTCTTCTATAAAGGTGTACTGACTCGCCTAAAACGTCGCTATTAAAGACGGACAAATTAACTATTTATAACCTTACTAATTACCTACTAATTAAACTAAAGTAAAGTGGAAAGCAAGGGTCGAACCCAGGGGAAGGGAGAATGCAATTGTGTAATTAAAAGAGTAACTAAAATAAATGTGCAAGTAACAAACAATATGTAGGGGGGGTTTGATTTTGATTCAAAAACAAGTAAATTCAAACAAGAGTGCCACACAAGAAAGCAATTAGAGGATGAAAATAATCAAGTTGAGAAAAACTTAACCCAATCCTATAGGTGGTCCTCAAATGGTTATCCTTGAGTCAATCAATTCCCCAATTAATTATTATCTTATTGTGAAGATTAATCTTCTAAACCTCCTTAATAGTGGTAAATGACAAGGAAATTACACTTAATCATCAACCCAGCTTATTAATCATTCCAAGTAGAAATCACATACATTGATTCAACTAATAATAAGAAGATAAAAGCATGAGAGGTTCAATAAGAGCAATTAGGCACAATGAACACAATTAATACCAAATTGCAAGTTAATCCCTTTCTTGTAAGCCAAGTTAGGAATCACACTCACTAATTCAATTACAAGGAGTTGCAAAAATAGAATCACAAGGAAATCACACTTAATGATTCTAACAACAATAGATTAGGAAAATTATAAGATTAAGATAACAAGGAAATCACACTTAATTACTTTAATCACACAAGTTTCCAAATCCAACAACATAAAACACAAGGGATTAACAATAATAACAATAATTAGGGAAAGAATAGGAGTCTTACAACCAAAAGATTACACCTTTAAGGATTGGATTAAGAAATAAGATTAGTTACCCATTCTAGATCTAAACCAAAAATAGATGAAAAATCCCAAGATTACAACTTTGATTAATTGTTCCACAAGCCAAAAAAAATAAAAGATGAGATAAGATGATGAAAACCTAGTGTTTTCATCTTTATATAGTCCACACATAATAGAGGATTAATGGGCTTTAATTTGGTGAAAGCCCGTAACAAAGCTGAAACTCGTCAGAAGGGGCGCATGGTGCGCCTGGGGTGCTTCCAGCAGGGCGCACGGTGCGCCCAAAGTGCTAATTTTTTTCTTTGACTTCTTCTTTGTTCTTCCTTTGGATGACTTTTGACTTGTTCTTCCTTGGCATGTTTCCTAGCCTTCCTTGGGACTTAGTTGAGTCTCTTGCACCGCTTTAAAGCCGCTTAAAACTCCATTATGATCATGATACTCGGAGTTGGTAATAAATGATTAAATCCATCAATACCGCTTCACCATATCGTCTTATTGTCCTAAAAACTACTAAGTTAACCGGTGGAATTGTGAGCTTATCATGTACATTACACAAAAGGTGGTGGAATTTTGAAGCGGGTTTGGTTATACTGGGTTAGGGTTATGTTGGGTTAAAGCGGGCATGGTTTATGTTGGTTTGGGGTTGTGCCGGGTCAATAGCAAGTTCATATAGCTTACGGATCATCTTGTCTAGTAGTGGATCATGTTATAAACATCTATTTTCCTTCATCTTATTTATTTAATTTTGGATTTAATATTGAAATGTTCCACATGTATATTTATTTTAGTTTTACTTAAAACAATTTTTTTTTTCGGCAGCAGTACTTAAAACAATTAAGATAATGTGAATTTAGTCTTATTTGGGGCATTATTAAGATAATATGCTATAAGTTCATCCATCAAATTGAGTCAATAAGGTCATGGGTTAGTTTAGGCCGGTTCCGGTAGAGTTCAATTTGCAACAAACAAAGCTGTTATCGCTTATGAGCATAACCTCGGGCCGGTCAGTATAGTTTGGGTTCAGCTAACCCGAGTTGTATTAAATTGGTTTGAGGCTTATTAAATCGGGTTTCTCATATCGGACCAGCTTTTGGAAGCTGTTGATACAACCCCATCCAGTTGATAGGTGGTTGAATTCACTAATTTAGGGGGTATGCCCGATGAAACAAGTCATTTAATCCAAGAATACCTCCACCATTACAGCAACTCCCACTACAAAATATAAATAAACAAGAAAAATGAAGGAAGTTTATCAATGGTGGCACCAACACCGCCATTGACAAACCTCCCACCTTACACATCATTAGCCAATTAGGAAATAACAATTATAATACCAGAATTTAACAAAACATGAGATTTATTCTTGAATACGTGACCTGCTGTATCATTAACACGCCATGTGACACGCCGTCGCCATTGCCGCAATCGGCGGAGGAGACGCGACGTCTCGTTTCTTCTGATCCGACAGCGAATGGACGACGAAGGCGCAGGCAGCGACCGATGAGAGGTGCAGCGGCGGATTGGCGGCCGTCTCTTTTTGCTATTTCAGAAGATGACGATGTTACTGCTACGCCGCCGCGACAACAAACACCGTCTCGGAGGAATGACAAGCGGTGTGGCCCGTCGTTGACTCGCCGCTCGTGCGACTATAGGTACGTATGCTCGTTTTTTAGATGTTGATTACGAGATGTTGTCATGTGTTTTGTCATTTCAAGTTAAGGTTATTTTGTCAACGTTGATCATGATAAATGTTTTTACTTCATATCTATTTTTTAATAATGTTTCGAGTTTACCTTATTGGGAATATTACCTAAGTCAAGTCGAATTTCCGTCTTGTTAATTACTACACTTCGTTTCTTATACTCCCTCCTATTCTGAGCAATGTTCCCCTTTCTATTTTCGTCTATTCACAATAACTTCCCCCTTTCCTTTTTTCTGGTAAAATTTTATACTTATTTTAATCACATTACCCCACTACAATACCCAACAATACTCATATTTTATCTTATTTTAATCACCTTATCCCACAACAATAATTATTTTAATCACTTCACTCCACAATAATACCCCCACAATACATTCCCTCTCTCCAATCACCTTACCCCACTACATTATTTTTGCTTATTTAATTAAAATCCTTAAAATTTGTGCCAAATCAAAAGGGGATGAAAGCTTAGAATATGATGGAGTATTATTTAGGAAAACTATTACTATTATAATATTGTATTTCCTTAACTAGATTAGAAAACATAGAACTCTATTATTAGTATAAATAGTTGTCTTGTATCTCATTATTATTATGCAATTTCTCAATAAAACCTATCTTTCCAATATACTTTACGTCATTACTCGTTACCGTTATAATTCACCCCTGTAACTGCAATTCCTAGCCGCGCCACTATAAGCACCACCGATTACCAATTATATATGCTGCAATAATTGTAGTGCATTTTGGTGATATAGATAGCTGCATCAAAGGAGTAAATAGCACATAATCATTTACTAGGTAAGGTATTTCCTAATGTCATTTGCTCTATTAAAAGGTATAGGCTAGGTTCCTCGTACTCGTTTAGAATGATCTTAAACGGGTGCATGTCTAAGTGTTGGACACGTCTATTTCAAAGAAATATATGAATAATAATAGGCCTATGTTGTAACACCATCACTTTACGATTGGCCACATTATGAGAAACTATTGGCCGTATGCCTGTATTTATGGTACAACAATCAAGATCGGGGTGTTGTACTTGTACCGATATATATCTAGAATTCTAGATGAAGGTTGAAACCGAGATTAAGTACCGTGTTTCCCCTTCCAGCCTTCCTCCTTCCCTCCCCTCTCTTTCTCTTCTATTTTGGTATCCAAACAAAGCCTAAGAGTCCCAAAGATCACGATTGTCATTTAGGAGTGATCTGCTTATATCTATATGTTAGTTTTCGATATTGATAAAATAAGAGTATCTAAACGGCTTGTAAGCATGATAATTCTACCAAGCCATGTAAGCCAGATTCAAGAAAAATAACAGTAAATTTTCTAAGAAGAGTTTTCCATTGTAGATGTTCTAAGAAGAGAGTTCACTTTATAAACTAGCAGGCGATTGTTTATCGGATTAAGATCAAGGTTTCTGGCAGTTCTTGCATAGTTGTTGTAAGTTCTAATTAACATGTTCTAGTTAATGTATTAATTTATGGAAAATATCTTATAGTGGAGTCTTACATCTCAAGAAAATAGAAGTTAATGTATTAATTTATTACAAGGATTAACGAGTTTACAAGGCACAAATTATAGAATGAAGGGTTCCCACCGTAAGATGATCAATTTTATAAGAAAATATTATTTATTGAGGAAGGGGTGGGAGGTTCCTAGCTACCGTTTGGAAAAATGTTGTCTATATAAGTTTCTCAAGAAAATAGAAATTATTATTCCTTTATTCCAGTTACTTGTTTACTCATGAGTAAAATATTTTTAACATACTAAGTTTATTACTTCCCAAATTAGTTAGTTTAAATCCATGATCATGAGTTACCATAATCATACCACACCTCTCTCTCTTAAAAAAAACCATAACCTCCATTAATAACATTCGTTGTCCCATTGATAATCAATCGATGGTAAGCCCCAAATCGTTTTATGTGTCATTTAATCGTATGCAAATAATTATTTAGTCAATAAAGGCTCCATTTTGATAATTGTTTTTCCGTTCTTTATTTCAAAGGATTTTCTAGTTATTAGTTATTACTAGGATTAGTTTCAATAGGAATTTAGATAAGAATAGCTCGTTGAAGGTTTGTCTCGCGTTTCTTCATCGAATGTAAGTTATTTTTCAACAATCTTTGAAACCGAAAAAGGTAATTCTTTCTTGTGATGAATTATCAAACGAGGAATCAAATATGATATAAATATAAATAGCTGGGGTTTTGGTTGAGATGATTTATCTATGTATCATGTTCAAATCCTGATAGCCTCCAATATCTCACAAAGTAAAATTTCAGCACCGGATTATGTGCATGTTTTGATTAAGATGTTTCATCTATTTGAATCCCCTCAAAAGCTGAATGAAGATAGCAATACGAGATGAGCTGAATTCTTTGATCATAGTTTGAGATCTTCAGCTTACAAGAAAATTCTCTCATTGGTTCTTATTAGACTGGTTTTCAATTATACTTATTCTTTGTAACTGCCGTATGACGTAGTATTATCAATATATTGTTCTTCTGTTTCGAAAAAAATATCCTGTTAACATACAAGGTATAATATAAAAGTAAATAAATGATGAAGCCGAGAAAGCACGTTAATTTAAGAATTTAAATGGATAACCGTGTCGTCTATGAATATTGTTTTGACAGCCATGGTCCGATTCCGATTGTCATCCCAGCTTTCTCAGTAGCACCTTTCATGTTTTGATGGAGTCGTTCCTATGATGATTTATACCAAAATCGTGGAAGTAATCAAATGTATCAAGTGAAATGCTGTGCAACACATTCACTATTTGTAAATATTTGAAGCCATGCGCAAATGTTATGAGCACAAAGTTTGGCTTGTTTCTGAATGGAGCCAATTTCTGTATCTTCTCGACTTCTGGAGTTCTGGTTAAAGTGATTGAAATGAAACATACCCGACAAAGGGTGTTTTTTTGAGCATGTGTAATTTGTGTATATTTGGTGGTGTATCTATTCATTTTCTTGAAGAGTAATAATATCTGAAAACCTTGTTCATCCCTTTTTTTTTATATTTTTTTAAACAGATATACAGTAGAAACTCTTTAAATTAATACCCGGTAAATTAATAAACTCTCTAAAATAATAAATTTGTCCGGTCCCGACTCTATTGAAATATGATTCAATAGTTGTTTGTTTTCCTTTAAACTTCAAGTCTATTTGGAGCTAAGCTTGGAGTCCCAAGGTTCACTGCAACGTAATTGTAAGAGGCATATACTAATTTGCCTTTTTGTTTGGTATGTATAATTACTTAGTTTATACGTAAATATGAATTACATCGAGTCGGTTAAAAACTCCTTAAATTAATAATTATTAGTTTATCGATAAATTTCTAAATTTCTAAATTAATAAATTTCTCCGGTCCCGACATTATTAATTTATAGAGTTTTAATTGTATTACTCAAATCGAAAAAAAACATTACTGTATAAATTTGTCTTGTAGTAAAAAAAAGGGAAGGATTTGTTTTCCTCCGAATTATTTTCTCATTGTAAGGGAAATAATCAGGTTGTAAAATGTAGATGATAAGGTGATGAATATTGTGAAACTTATTGTGTGGATGCCCATAAGTCACAAGTATTATGAATGTCTTTAAATGTCTCTCAATATAGGATGTTTCTAGACTTGTCCTTCTAATTTCCGAGGACATAACTCCCATTTATCTACATGTATATATACATCATGAATCTAAACATATTATGTTTCGTACGACTTATACAAATAGTATCCGTAAAGTGGTATGAAATAATTTCACACTCAATTAACTAGTACATAAGCTATCAAACAAGTCTATTTTATTAGTTTAGCCTTTATCTTTTTAAAATAATCATATTTTTTTGTAAATTTTACTTGGCTAGCTAGATGTATACTATAGGTGAGCCGAAGATCATTAAGGCGGGTATAAGCGGGGAGGGGACATGCGAGGCGGGTGGTGTGGGGCGGAGTGGGGCGGATCTCATGTGATACCCGCACCCGCCCCACAATCCGCGACGAATGTCACTTTTGATACCCGCCCCGCCCCACCACCCGTCAAATCATTACCGCACCCGCCCCAAGTGGGGCAGGTGTGGGGCGAGACCCGCCAAGACCCGCCCCCATTGACATCCCTAGATACTAGTTAGTGTCTTATGTCACATCTATTGTTTATCTGACCATATACAAAATAATTAATTTGAATTCATACGATGAAAGGTTGCTAACTGGAAGTTTAGCACCATAATTATAGTAAACTACAAATTTGACACGTGATATGACATTGTTAAACAGAAGTTTAACAAGATGAATAGTCAACTAAAAACTGACGTGTGCTAAATTAAATTATCTAGGCAAGGGGAAATGCTAATGAAAAATTGTCATAGATTGTGGACAAGTTAAGAAATCTGACATAAAATGGTAAGATGTGACTGTTAAGGTCATCCAGGTTCTTATTAATTACACCTGTTTTGATAAACCTGAAGTTTATCCTAAAGAAAATATAAGTGCTGAAATTCTCTCGTGTAGACAAGTTATTTAGGCAAGACACTACATTGAGATTGAGTATATATGATACTGGAGATCTTAACACTACTTGATATTAAATAAAGAACGTAAGTGTTAATGTATGGATTGACACTATACTCTGTGACTTGTAGCCACATATTGATTTTGGAGTAGTTGTTGTGATTAAAAATCACTTTTTGATATATTTTGATATTAATGTAATAACTGATCTCTTAAATTGAGCATTATGATTCAGCACATCAAAACCAACTGCATCATATGTTACTCCCCGAAATATTTTGTTATTGTACAAAATTGCCCATATAAATTTTTATCGATGATATGAGAACTTGATGTCTAAGGTGGATATGATAAATTTTGGACTATACATTATTTGGTTATACTTTTTACCACCTTAGGGGGGGAAAAATGAATTAAAATAAAGCTGGTAAAAATAAAAATAATATGATCCCCCATTGAATCTGAAATTCCGTAGAATGTTATACAATAAAATTCATTGAGAGGTATTTGAATTTGATATAACAAATATTTTACCAGATTAATACAAGTACACTTAAAGTGTGATATAAGAAAAGTTAAGATAAATTGACGGTTCCACTATGAAAATGAAATAGCAAGATGAAGCAGTTGGTATGAAATGATTGTTATATTTGAACTGTTTTTGAAATGACAAAGATATCTCAGTGAAAAATAGATGGCCTGTATAAACATAATGGTACCATATATATATATTTGAATTCAGATATCATTGAACAATACTGATATCAGAGATGATGTAATTATATCGATATATTTATGGAACCGGTATAAATTTGCGCGCAATATCTTATGGATAATATATAATGGGGATCTTATATTTAAGTCCAATTTTATTGTCGACATAAAATGTTTGATTATAAATGAGCTCACGGACCTGAAGTTCATTCATTGACTCGAAGTCAATCTAAATTATGAATATTGGAAAAAAACTGACAATTTGCATTATCGAGTCATTATCATTGCATTTTAATTTTAAAAAAATCATTATTATTATTGGATTATTTTTAGTATACGTTGTTTAGAATTAGGTACGTATCATATGCATGCCCATGATTAATGTTATTGTTATACTTTGATAAATGTTTAATATGATAAATATATTTTATTCATATGCACCCTATGTAGAAGCCTCTTTTGAATGATCATCAATTGTTAATAATTGATCAATTGAGTTTCTAAAAACTCATGATGAAATATATAAACCTCTACAATACGATTGAAATATATCGCGATTAATTCCAAAATGGAATATTCATACTCATGTAGAGTTTGCTTGATATTGTCTCATCCTGAAGTGTGAGTATATAAGAATTCAGATTGGATGAATTTTCTTGCTAAACATGTGAAATTAGTTTATGGTCTAGAAGTACCATAGTGATTGGAACATGTAGTGCAAATCTAAGATGAGAATGTCAATCCATACAATAAGTTAGCAAAGAAAATCATTTAATATATTAAGTTAATTATTATTCAATAATGAGTTGTTTTCCTGAAGAGGTCCTGGAGTGTAATCTACTAAGGTTCACAAGTTTTAAGGAAGCTTTATTAGCTTGACTCAAACTGAGAACAATATCAAGTAACAAATGGATGTTGTTTTAGAGAGGGTGAGTTGTTTAACTGAAAAACTCAAGGGATATGACTTAGAGACAATCCTCTACAGCAAGGCACAAGAGAAAGGACTCAAAGACTGGTTCTAGAGACAGTTTTCAAGTGTTACAGCAAAGCACAAACACCCTAGACTAGCCTCAACAGCAAGCAAGTTAACCACAACAAAGCACAGATATAACTTAACTCACAATACAAGGCACTGATCAAACACCTTGGAGATGTATCAGGCTTGTTTCAAACTACAGCTCTTAGCACAAGTTTGATTAAATTGAGGAATTTCTCAAAGTTTAATTCATTCATTCATAAAGTCTGTCTTACAACAACATACAAGACCTCCTTATATAGAGAGGCTGATATCTTGTGAACCATTGGATGTATAAGTCATCCAAGGGCCAGCTTAGGATCTAAACTACTTCTACTGACACTAATTAAGAACCTCACAAGAGGACGAGTTTAACAACTAGCTAGTACAGACACAAACAGACTGATGCAAAAAGCAATAAAGTAGTTTTTGTATTTTTCCTGAAATAGAACTCTGTTGTTCTTGTTGTCTTGTGCTTTGCTCTGGGTGTTTTGTTGCTCCTTGGAACTCTCCACTCTTATGAGGACGTAGATAAACCTGCCTTAGATGAAGACAAGTTGACTTAGGCAAAAGAAAACATCATCTGAACATGTACTGCCTCTGCTATGCTGCTTACTGGACTCTAGCTTTGGGGTGTCTGTTTCATGGCTTTTTGCTAGACTTCAAAATGGTTTGTCCTGGGCAAACTTGTATCTTAGAGGGTTGTCTTGATGGTAGGCCATAGTGGGGGTGGTTGGGATGCCCTGGTGTACCTCCTAGATGCAGGGTTTGTTAACTGGTCTGTCTGGGCCTGAATGGCTCTGTTTCTGTTTTGTGTGGGTAATGTGGGTTGTGTTGGGGGTGGGCATGGGTTGTTGAACCCTGGACTGTCTTTTTCATTGGGGTGGCTTGGCTTGGCTTGCTCTTGGCTTGTTGTTTAGACCTTGTAACTCGAGCTTCCATTTGAGGGGTCAAGCTTGTCTTGTATGTGGTTTGATCATCAAGACCCTTTGGGTGAGCTCCTGCTGCAGTCTCCCCAGGTTGAAAAGGGCTTGACCTCAAGCCTGTGTCTTCCTCCCCCTCAGAGTCTTCATAGAAGGGACTAAGATCTCCTACATTGAATGTTCCATGGACTGCATACTCTCCTGGTAGATCAATTTTGTAGGCATTAGGACCTATCTTCTCTATGACTTGAAAAGGACCATCTGCTCTTGGCTCTAGCTTGTTCTTTCTCTTGGAAGGGAACCTTTCTTTCCTTAGATTGACCCATACTAGATCTCCTGGTGCAAAGTCTTTCTTGGTCTTAGGAACCTTGGCATTCTTAGCTTCTTGTACAGATCATTAGCTTTCTCAATTTGTTTCCTGACTGATTCATGGAGTTTTAGCATTTGTTCCACCCTCTTCTTGGCATCATAGTGGACTTCTGACCTGCACACATTAGACAAACTCAAAGGCATTAAGGGGTTAGTACCATAGACCACTTCAATGGGGGAGTGGCCTGTGGCTGCTGATGGAGCTCTATTGAAAGAGAACTCTACTTGAGCCAACTTCAAGTCCCAATCCTTGAGAGATTTGCTGACTATACACCTTAAGATCCTTCCCAAGGTCTTGTTAGTCACCTCAGTTTGGCCATCAGTTTGAGGGTGATGGGAGGTATTAAACAACAACCTAGTATTAAGCAGCTTCCACAATGTTATCCAGAAATGGCTCATAAACTTTGTATCTCTGTCAGAAACAATAGTCCTTGGAACTCCATGTAACCTCACCACCTCATCAAGGTATAGCTCTGCTACACTCACAGCATCCTCAGTCTTCTTGCAAGCAATGAAATGTGCCATCTTACTGAACCTATCCACAACCACAATGATAGAATCCTTCCCTCTTGCTGTCCTAGGTAATGCCATTATGAAATCCATACTTACATCCTCCCAAGGCCTACATGGGACTGGTAGGGGAGTGTAGGGTCCTTCTTGGAAAGAACTCTTGGCCTTTTGGCAAACTCCACACCTTCTGAGCACTATTTGGACTTCTCCCATCATCTTAGGCCAGTAGAATTGATCCTGTAGTATGTCCACAGTTTTCTGAACCCCAAAGTGTCCTCCAAGACCACTTCCATGTACCTCCTTGATCAATAGACTCCTATAAGATCCTCTGGGAACACACAACTTGTTTCCTTTGAACAAGAATCCATTTTGCAGAGTGTAGGGTGAATCAATGGTCCTTGTTCCCTCTTTCTGTGCTAACCAATCTTCTGCAAAGTCTGGATCTTCTTGATACATGTCTTTCATGAACTCAAAGCCAAGAACCCTTTGCTCCATAGTTGATAGCAGAGTGTACCTCCTAGATAATGCATCAGACACCACATTCTGTTTGCCCTCTTTGTATTTGCTAGAAAAGGTGAATGACTGGAGGAACTCCACCCACTTAGCATGCCTGTGACGGAGCTTATGTTGACCTCCTATGTACTTCAATGCCTCATGATCAGAGTGTAGGACAAAAGGCTTGGGCTTCAGGTAATGACTCCAATGCCTTAGAGCTCTGACAAGAGCATAGAACTCTTTATCATATGTAGAATAATTCAGCTTGGCACCACTTAGCTTTTCACTAAAGTAGACTACATGTTTCTTCTCTTGGATGAGGACAACTCCAATCCCTACTCCACTTGCATCACACTCAACCTCAAATAGGCAATCAAAGTTTGGCAACCTGAGGATAGGTGCACTGCACAAGAGCTTCTTCATGTGTTTGAAAGCCTGCAAGGCACTCTCAGTCCAAGTGAACTCTCCTCTCTTCATACATTCAGTGAGGGGTGCTGCAATAGTGCTAAAATCTTTAATGAACCTCCTATAGAAAGATGCCAGGCCATGAAACCCTCTAACTTCTGTAATGTTTTTAGGGATAGGCCAAGACTGCACTGCCATGATCTTATCTTGATCAACTGAAATGCCTCTACCAGATACCACATATCCTAGAAATTTGACTTCACTGCCATGATCTTATCTTGATCAACTGAAATGCCTCTACCAGATACCACATATCCTAGAAATTTGACTTCTTCAGTCATGAAGGTGCATTTCTCAAGCTTTCCAAAGAGTTTACTCTCCTTAAGTATTTCAAACACATCCTCAAGATGCCTCAAATGATCATCCTTGCTCTTGCTGTAGATGAGGATATCATCAAAGTATACCACCACAAATCTCCCTAGGCAAGGCCTAAGTACTTCTGTCATCAATCTCATGAAGGTACTTGGGGCATTTGATAGGCCAAAGGGCATGACAAGCCACTCATAAAGGCCATGCTTTGTTTTGAAGGCTGTCTTCCACTCATCTCCTTCTCTGATCCTCAATTGATGGTAACCTTGCCTCAAATCAATCTTAGAAAAAAACCTTGAGCCACTCAGCTCATCCAACATGTCATCAAGCCTAGGTATAGGGAACCTATACTTGACTGTGATGTTGTTGATAGCCCTGCTATCTATGCACAGCCTCCAAGTCCCATCCTTCTTAGGAACCAACAATGCAGGCACAGCACAAGGGCTTAATGACTCCCTTACAAACCCTTTACTCATCAACTCTCCAACTTGCTTCTGCAGCTCTTGTGTAGCCTTAGGATCACACCTATAGGCTGGTCTGTTAGGTAGTACAGACCCTGGCACAAGATCTATCTGGTGTTCAATCCCTCTCAAAGGGGGTAAGCCATCAGGAAGTTCATCTGGAAACACTTCCTTGAACTGATCAATGAGGGACTTAACTTCTGTAGGGATTACCTTAGACTCCTCTTCCTGAACTTCTTTTGATAGTAGCATCAATATAGGCTGCTCTTCACTACACTCCTTGACCATTGCTGATTCAGATAGAAACAAGACTCCACTAATATCTTCAGCCATACTAGGACTCCCATAGCTCTTCTGATGTGGTGGCAAGGGGGCTAGTGTCACCTTCCTGCTCCCATGCTTGAAGGAATAGGTGTTGCTTCTTCCTTGGTGTATGGAGCTTTTATCAAACTCCCATGGCCTTCCTAATAGCAAGTGACAGGCATCCATTGGAACCACATCACATAATACTTCATCCTTGTACACACTGCCAATGGAGAAAGGGACCATGCATTGCTTATCCACCTTAACCTCTGCTCCCTTACTCAGCCATCTCAACTTATAGGGGTGAGGGTGATCTTTAGTGCTCAACTTCAGCTTATCAACCATAGTAACAGAAGCCACATTGGTACAACTACCTCCATCTATAATAAGGTTACAAACCCTCCCTTGTATGGTACATCTGCTCCTGAAAATGAGAGACCTTTGATCCTCCTCCAAAGGTATCTGTTGTGAATGCATTACTCTCCATAGAACTAAGCTGTGGCCTGTGTCAGGGAGTGCCACTATTGCCTCCTGACTAGACTCTTCTTCCTCACTCACCACTTCTTCAACCTCAGGCTCATCCCTCTCATACTCAACTAGACCCTCTTTCTCCCAAGCCTCAACTTCCATTATAGTTAAGGTCTTCTTAGAAGGGCAATCCTTCCTGAAATGTCCATAGCCTTGACATTGAAACACCTAATTCTGTTCTCAGTCAATGAAGTGCTTGGCTTTTGACCCATGATGCCCTTACCCTTGTCTAAGGTAGGTGGGGGTGCTGTCTTAGGGGTATCCATGGCTCTAAACCCACTATAAGGTCTGGTTTGAAAAGGCCTAACAGGTTTTGGTGTAACAGGCTTAGTCTTCCCTATCTTCTCAATTCTCAGAGATAAGTTGACAACATCATCAAATGACCACAGAGGTTGCATCCTGACCTTGTTAGGAATGTTCTTATCTAGACCCTCTAAGTACCTAGCAATCCTTTGCTCAGGTTTCTCATTTATATCACACTGTAAGGTGAGTTGTTCAAACTCTCTCAGATAAGATTCAACAGGTTTGTCTCCTTGTTTCAACTTAGATAACTTGATAAACAGATCTTGGGTGTAATCCTTAGCAACAAATTTGTCTAACAGTTTCTTTTTCAGTTTAGTCCAAGACTTGATGGGTTCTTTACCTTCCCTAGCCCTTAACCCTTTCATAGTCTCATACCAAAGGGAAGCATACCCTTTCAGTTTAAGGATGGCTACTTTAAAAGACTTAGAATCATTGTATCCTTTATACTCAAAGATCCTTTCTACTTCTCTTAGCCATTCTAACAAGTCATCAGGATTAAGACTACCATAAAACTCAGGGATATCTACCTTAAGATGCTTGTCTGTGTTCCTGTGGATGGAAGCTCTGCTTCTTGTTGAGTCATCTGAGTCTGGATACTCTTCATCATCAGGTGGTCTTCCTCTGCCTCCTCCTTGGCCTCTTCCATGTCCTCTACCTCTTCCTCCAGCAAGCAAATGGTTGCCTATAACCTGGTCCAGGGTTCTGGTTAGGGTGGTTACAATCCCAGCCAGATCCTCCATCCTTGCTTCTACTCCTGCTAGTCTCTCTTCACTCATTGAGCTATTTTTGTGTTTTTAAATGTAGTTAGGGAAAATGAACTCACTAAGACTCTCAACCTAAGCTCTGATAACCAATTTGGAGTGTAATCTACTAAGGTTCACAAGTTTTAAGGAAGCTTGATTAGCTTGACTCAAACTGAGAACAATATCAAGTAACAAATGGATGTTGTTTTAGAGAGGGTGAGTTGTTTAACTGAAAAACTCAAGGGATATGACTTAGAGACAATCCTCTACAGCAAGACACAAGAGAAAGGACTCAAAGACTGGTTCTAGAGACAGTTTTCAAGTGTTACAGCAAAGCACAAACACCCTAGACTAGCCTCAACAGCAAGCAAGTTAACCACAGCAAAGCACAGATATAACTTGACTCACAATACAAGGCACTGATCAAACACCTTGGAGATGTATCAGGCTTGTTTCAAACTACAGCTCTTAGCACAAGTTTGATAAAATTGAGTGATTTCTCAAAGTTTAATTCATTCATTCATAAAGTCTGCTTACAACAACATACAAGACCTCCTTATATAGAGGGACTGATATCTTGTGAACCATTGGATGTATGTATCATCCAAGGGCCAGCTTAGGATCTAAACTACTTCTACTGACACTAATTAAGAACCTCACAAGAGGACGAGTTTAACAACTAGCTAGTACAGACACAAGAGACAAAAACAGACTGATGCAAAAAAAACAATAAAGCAGTTTTTGTATTTTTCCTGAAATAGAACTCTGTTGTTCTTGTTGTCTTGTGCTTTGCTCTGGGTGTTTTGTTGCTCCTTGGAACTCTCCACTCTTATGAGGACGTAGATAAACCTGCCTTAGATGAAGACAAGTTGACTTAGGCAAAAGAAAACATCATCTGAACATGTACTACCTCTGTTATGCTGCTTACTGGACTCTAGCTTTGGGGTGTCTGTTTCATGGGTTTTTGCTAGACTTCAAAATGGTTTGTCCTGGGAAAACTTGTAGCTTAGAGGGTTGTCTTGATGGTAGGCCATAGTGGGGGTGGTTGGGATGCCCTGGTGTACCTCCTAGATGCAGGGTTTGTTAACTGGTCTGTCTGGGCCTGAATGGCTTTGTTTCTGTTTTGTGTGGGTAATGTGGGTTGTGTTGGGAGTTGGCATGGGTTGTTGAACCCTGGACTGTCTTCTTCATTGGTGTGGCTTGGCCTGGCTCGATCTTGGCTTGTCATAGCTTGTTGCTTGGACCTTGTAACTCGAGCTTCCATCTGAGGGGTCAAGCTTGTCTTGTCTGTGGTTTGATCATCAAGACCCCTTGGGTGAGCTCCTGCTGCAGGTCCAATATATGGATGACCGCTACACTCTTTTTTCTTTTGACTAGGTTTTGTTTATTCTAATGGGTTTTCCTAGCAAGGTTTTTAATGAGTTAGCACTATAAGCGCATTTTACGCTACACTATGATCATCGTGATTGTTGAGATGCCAATTATTTTAGACATATAATATTATGTCAACTATCGCAAGAATTGAAGTTATATTCTATCAATTTGTGAATGTATTATTTAAAATGAAGATCCAAGTGTCATCATGAATGACTACATCCAGATTGTAAGTTCTAAAAAAATTGAAGATTGAAGTTATCAAGATTTGAAGAAATCAAGTTTATCAACGTCTACGATGAGTTCTATTCAACGATCGAGAAGTCACGCCAAAGTAAGGATCATTTCAAGATATATCAAGCTATGTAATCATGAGGGGGAGTAAATACGTGTTGCACTCTTTTTCCCTTAACCATGGTTTTTCCCACTGGGTTTTCCTGGTAAGGTTTTTAACGAGGCAACTTCACTAGCGTATTTAAAGGAATGGACATCCAAGGGGGAGTATTGTGAAACTTATTGTGTGGATGCCCATAAGTCACAAGTATTATGAATGTCTTTAAATGTCTCTCAATATATGATGTTTCTAGACTTGTCCTTCTACTTTCCGAGGACATAACTCCTATTTATCTACATGTATATATACCCCTTTATGCTAATGAGAAATACACATCTCTCCACCATCTCTCACTTACTTATTACTCCTACATTTTATAACAATGAAGTCATTTTCCTCATTTAAATTCCTTTTATCTTTATTTTATGTTTCAAAATTAAGATCTACCTTTTTCTTCGAATTCTTTTAGGGACTTGATAATGCCACAACAATTATAAGGTAAGTTTATAAATATTACTATTCACCGTCTCACAAATATGAGTGGCGTTAATAATTTCGGAGTGACACTATATCATCCCTTCTTTTATCTAAAACAAAGGACAAAAGTTAATATATAATTAACCAAGACGTCTCTCTTCAGACGCTCATTTTTGTGTGTAGGCTTCAGACGAGTCAGATATGACCCTTTAGTGTTACCACTTTTTGACAAAAAGTTACATAAATAACAAACACTAGTACTGTATACACCTCTATATATAGTACTGTATACAACAATAGTTCTTTTGTGAGACGGTCTCACAATGTAAGACGTTCCACTTTTATAAAAAAGTACTCTTTTATTCGCAGCAACAAATGAATTCTTTTTTTCTAGAAATAGATCGTCTCACGATGTGAAACGGTATTCTAGAATTTATGTTGTTCATAATCTCCCTATATATAAAAGGTGAGTCTTTTTAGACTTTCCCATTGGTTCTTAAATTAAAGAATGAAGTGAAAAAAGTGGCCCCAATCAATAATTTGTATTGAGTCCTATGAATTAATTAAAGATCGAAATAACTGCACAATTATTAACTTGAGTACTTGAGTATTTGTCTAATTTTTTTTTTTTTTACGAAGTACATGCTTTATATATTTCTATATCATGTTTTGTGTTGGTTTTTTTTCTTTTTGATTTCAATTTGTTTAAACAACATTTTCAAGAGTAATAATATTTATACTTTTCAGCTAAACAGTTAGTTGCTTTTAAATCGGGTGTATTCATAAAACCAATTTAAATATAATCTCATTTGTGCATATTAGATAAATAGGTTGTTTTTCCATATGCATTCTCCTTTTATTTTATTTTAACTATTTAACATGTCTTAAGTTTAAAATGGACAGTGTCGTTTTAAATGTAAATATGTATCTGCCAAATAACCTATTCTTCTCATTGTACGATATTAATATATCGTGCCCCTTCATCCCAACTATATTGTCCCTTTCTCTCAAAATCTATCTCAAAATTATTGCCCTTATTTCTAAATTTGCTAAGTAATATGGTAGAATTTTATAAATCACCAAGCAA